>JBBJLS010074211.1:0-28562 GCA_037577275.1 Bryconaethiops microstoma
GTGTGTGTGTGTGTGTGTGTGTGTGTGTGTGTGTGTGTGTGTGTGTGTGTGTGTGTGTGTGTGTGTGTGTGTCCTTTCCTTGGTGGCTCACAGTATGGCTTCCTTCTTTTTGAATCTTTTCTTCTTCTCCTTCATAAATGGCAGGTGTAAATGCTGTTATTTGCTCAGTAGTACTGTGATGAAGTAATTATAGGATTTTAATCAAAGCAGTTCAGTTTAGATTAAGAAGCTGAGGGTACTGGGCAGAGAACAAAACCTGACTGCTTTTGCAATCCAGTTACGGATGCAGCAGGAACGTACACTGATACGCCACAGTGAGCCTGGTGGGATGGAGTTTAATTTGCTTATCCTCTGCTTAGCTGGATATAATGAATTATTTTTCATATTGCATTGTGTGCATGGTGAAACTACCTAAAGAGCAAAGCAGCTTTTCTTTCGTTTTCTTTCTTAATCTGTATAATTTGAGCCTCTCTGTATGGGCAGGATGCACTAGGCCACGTAGTCAGGCTTCATGCTGTCTTTACCCGTTCTGTATGGATTTAAAATAGTTGATTGGTTGACCTGTAGTGATTCGTGGTGGAAACAGCACATTTTTTTGTGAGGACTGGCAAAATGTATTACAGATATTTTTGTGTTGTCCCATCTTGAAGACATTTGGTCTCCAAGAAGACATAATAATAAGGCCCACCCACACACATACACACTTTCATGGTAGAAGCAAACTAATAAATTATACTTTTCATTCTGAACTCTTACAAACACACACGTGTTTTTTTTTTAATCTAAATCGCAGGTAACTAGATATGTCGGTTCTTGTGTTGATGCTGTCTAATGAACACGTGTGTGTGTGTGTGTGTGTGTGTGTGTGTGTGTGTAGTATCAGCAGAGAACCTGGAGAAGAGTCTGAGGCAGATGGAGAAGCAGCTGTTGCAGCTGGAGAAAGATCTGGACACCTTCAGCTCCCCCAGCGACCAACAAGACATGTTCCACAACAAGATGGCGATATCCTTTAACACCCGCCCCCCTCCTTTTTGGAACAAATCGTGCTTTTATGTACTTTGTTCTGAAAAACTTGAGAATCGTTCTCAAACACACACAGACTTGTGCACGCTGAAACACACCTACTTTCTGATCACAGCACAGGTCAGTGTGTAAGACAGGGTATGTGTGTATTTTAATTATTCACTATGAGAGTCAGCAGGCCACGTTTCAGTTTTGACACAGGTATCTGGTCTATAAGGGAGTTTGGTTCTGCATTTCCACCCTCCATCCATCCAAAGCTAGCTAAGCTGTCTGTCTCTTTTCTTCATTCTCTTTGGTCTCAGTAATGTTCGGAGTGATAGCCTACTCGACTACTTTTGATTCAGTCTGCCCTGAAGTTTGAGAACTCTTGCCAATATTTAGTTTTTATGTTTGTTTTTGTCTTTTGTATAAATAAAAATGATACATTTTAATTATTGTTAATAATAATACTATAAATCTCACACCTTTGAATTGATTAAGATTTTTAAATTCAATTCAGCTTTTGGTAAAAGTCCAAATTCTTTAAAAAAAATACATTCAGTTCACAAATTTGTCTGCAGGAACATTGTCCGAAATAGACCAAGAATATGATTTTGGTCAAAAAATTAGCATACACTTACTTTCTTTCTTTTTTCTTTCTTTCTTTCTTTATTGTTGCTATTAATATTTTGTATTATTATTATTGTGATTCTTATTATTATTACTATTACTGCTTTATAATCAATTGTATTTAATACAGATCAGTGTAACTGACACCTTCAAGTCTATACACTGGTGCAGTTCTGCCACACTTGAGACATACTTTGAATAGGAACTCAGCAAATGGCTTCTTTACAAACACTGCAGTTTCTGTTGAAGCATGACTTGACTGACAAGTCACTATGATGAGCCGCTTATGTATCTCAGTGTTGCTGAGCTTTGTTGAGGAATAATTGATCTCAGCAGTCTCTTCAGTAGTGCATGTGTTCTTGTGTGATTCTTTGTGTTGTACTGGACTTGTGCGTGATTTGTCGCATAATGACATGCAAATTGCATAGCTACATGTCCAATAGCTGGATACCGCGATATTCTTAAATAATTTGGTGGTATTGTGAGTTTAGCAAAGGTGGGACAGTATATTTAAAAAAATGGATAAAAACAATTCAAGTTAAAAGCACTGTCCCTGAACCCCCTGTAATATCTAAATAACAGCTATATTAAATACTGGTCAGGAGGCTTTTAACAACTCTCAAAACACAAAAGACATGAGTATGTAGCTTTTATGAGAGTACATTGCGGCATTTACCAAAAACTGCCGCAGTTTTGTAGCTTTTCGAATGCTTTCTCTTTAAAAAAAGAAAAAACAGTTCTTCAGTAGATTTGCTTATTGGTTTTTAAACCAATTGCCTGTTTAGGAAAGCATGTGGCCATAACACTGACTAGTCAGAACTATAGCCTCTGCTCCGCTTCATCCTGGCTCCTTCTCTCTCTCCCTACCCCCCCCTCCGAACTGGACTGCAGGCTGTCAGGGGAGGTCATTATCCTGCTGGCCAAGGGTACACGGCATGGCCTCCCTGAGTGTGTATATGTGCGTATGTGTATGTGTGTGATTGATGTGCTGATGGTGTTTCCCTGTAGCTTACGTTCTGCTTTGTCTTCTCTTCTTCTCTCACTTGCACTTTTGCTTGTTCTTTTGTCTATTTCCTTCTCTTTTTCATTCTTGTCACACTACCTTGCCCTTGTCCATCCTGTCTTTGACAGTCAGGGCCTCACTAACGTAAAGGAGAAAGAATGGACTTGACAGGATGATCTCACAGTAAAATTAGACCACAGCACAGCCGTCATTCTTTTCTTTTTCTTTTTTTCTCTTCTGTAAAACATTCATTTTCACATTTTCATATCTCATTTCGGTCTCATTTGGAGTAGTTTTAAAACTAATGTGTGTGTCAATCGTAGTTCTACGAACTGTCCAGCTCATGCCTCAGCCCATTACTGCATAAATCAGTGCTCCACCCTGACAGAGGTGTGTGCTCATTTGTATCTGTGCATCTCAGATTGCCATTTTGTGCTTTGCTCAGCGCAAGGCTGGATGTGAATTATCATGAGGCGTATTCTCTATAGATTAGAGACATGTTCTAATACCATCCACCAAGTGTTTTTTTCTGGTGTTTTGCAAACATTTCCTCATGTTAAAACAAATACAAAAGCAGCACAAACTATCTTTCCAGTCCTAAGATAAGATAAGACAAGATAACCCTTTATTAGTTTGTCCTGGTTTTCCATTCTAAATGGCAGAAGGAAACAAAACTTATCTAACTTGATATTGACTGACATTCATCTTAATACTGAATGGAATGCATTGAACCAACTTTTGTCAATATCAAGTTTTTCTGGGTGTAAACATTCCAGCCTTGTCTTGTAATATATTTCTCTCTTTCTTGGGAAAGTTAGTTTCCGACCCCTGCCTATACAAAAGAACTAGTTTTGTACATGGTAAGTGTGAAGAAACATTTTAAGGTAAAAACGGGAATTCCTTTGATTGTGTCACGAGCAGACTCGTTCTTCTTTCTTTTATTTTACAAACTCAAACAAAAGGCACAAGCGCCCAAAACACCGAACAAAACCAGGAGCCTGAACAAACGCAAACCCACATAAAGCATAATAGAGAACCCACAACTGAAACAGAGACAAAACAGGCTATTTATACAAAAGCAAAACTCAAAACACATGGAAATCATTGGTCTCATCCCTGGCAGCTGAGACCGCTCATTGATCTACAAGGGATGAGGCCACACACCCAGTCAACATAAAAGCCTCTTTTCTTCACATTTTTCTTCTTCTAGTGGCCGCTGACAGGGGATGTTACAAAAAGTCTATACATACCCAACTGTGACAAAGTGAAACAGTTATGAAGATCAGAAGATTGATGCTCTGGTTTGCATTCAAAATGCATGTTCAGCTTAAAACGGTGCAGTAGCTTCTGACCGCCCTCTCCAAAAACTGAACGTACTAAAAAAAGGGTGGATCATGTAGTCTTACAGAGAACCCTGTTAAGAGCCATGTTAAGAGAAGTGAAATATAATAGCCTATCCACACAGATCACAACACAGCAGACTAGCAAAGCAGCCTGGGACAAGCAGGTTGTCATATGGATGAATCAATATTATATAGGTGAACTGATTAAGATAAGATGGGATAAGATATGATAACAAAGAACTTTATTTGTCCCAGTGAAAATTCTTTTGTCATTAGCATGCTCAATGCAACAAGAAAGAATGAAAGATAATAAGACAATAGAAAATAAAAATAGGCATGACAAGAACATTATTGTAACAAAATAACAGCATGATGCTGAGATTGCTGTATGTAAAGATTTAGTGTGCAGTACTAGCAGATCAGTAATGCAAAATGGTTTATGAAAGTGACAGTGTTAATGCAATAAAAATAGAAGCAACAAAATAGCAGCAGATGATGAGCGGATGAGATTAACATTCATAAACATTCAGTCAATTCACAGATTAAACAGTTGAGTTATATTGCACACATCCGATTCTGAACAAAATTACACAAAAATGTAAAAAGATTACTTACAGAGTGGGGAGGAGTTATAGAGTCTTATTGTCACAGGTAGACATGATTTTCTGTGGCGTTCAGTCCTGCAAATAGAGTATTTTGCTGTGTGTGCTCTGATGGTCTATCAAGGAGGCATGCATGGGGTGAGAGGGTTGTCCATGATGCAGAGAAGCTTCTTCTGCATTCTCCTCTCAGATACCTCCGCCAGGGTCTCCAGTCTGACACCAGAAACGAACCAGCCTTTTTGATCTGCTTGTTCAGCCTGTTGGCATTAGCTGCCTTCACCCCACTGCCCCAGCACACAGCTGCAAAAAACAGTTCACTCTCTACCATGGAGTGATAGAACATGGTCAACACAGACGTTCAAAGACTTGAGCCTCCTCAGTAGGTAAAGATGGCTCTACTACTTCTCGAAAACAACGTCTGTTCCTGTGTTACCAGCCTTTAAGCAACTCTATTCAAAGAACTAATTCATTTAGCCCCTGTTAGCCATTGTTAGTAAAACACCAATTTCTTAGTAATACCAGTCATATTAACAATGAATTATGTTGAATTGAATAAATTAGTTGACATTTCAAACATGGAAATTTTGACTTCCCATTTCAAATGAAACACACCTTTTGTTTCAGAAAGTTAAGACTCAAGCAGTTGAGTTTTTTGGCAATGTACACTTGATATCCAGATGCAAACTGTGATGATTTACTGCAATGACCTACTCTCTGAGTTATACATAACCATTGCCTTTACTGAAGAAACCTTAAGGAACCACCTTTATAGAGGTCTGGAACGCTTTGTGGTGACATATATTGTGCTGATACATATTACCTACGGCAGGCTGCGTCACCGGAGTTCCGACCTGGGGATTCCCTGTCACCCCCACTGTCTCCATGTGCTGGTTTGTTTATGTTAGGAAGCGGCACCTGGCAAGGCACCTGCAGCGAGTGCCGCAGCCACGAGCTGATTTGTGTTGCCTAGGTGCCAGCGAGTCAGAATCAGCAGTGTCTTGTTTCTGTTTGCATCACGGAGCGTCTGGATCTCTTTGTGTTCCTCGTGACTCCTAAAAATTAAACATTCAAAATTCAAATCTTATAATGGGATGTCATGGTTCCATACAAAATAAAGTCATCTTGGAAATATATTTTTAACCCTTTTTGAATGCTTTTTAACATTTTTTTTATAAAACCTCCAAAATATTTGAAGCCTTTGCTTTTTAAAGAACCCCCCCAAAAACAAAAATTATGTAAATATATATTTAGAATTAAAAAATTTAAATTTACAAAAACAAAACAAAATGTTTATATAAGGCTGTGCCGATATGTTTCATTGTTTGAGGAGGACTCTTGTTTTGTTTTTGTAAAAATACACAAGAGTGGAAATACACTGAAAAAAGTGCAATGTTGGGTGAAATATAATTATGCACGAGAGAGATGGATTTGCATTTTGCAAGTCAGTCACCCTTGGCTTTTGGTAGCACTTTTAAAAACAATGTTTTTTCCTTCCAGGAGCACACCTGTGCCATTTCCAAATCTCCTCTGTGTTGCTTCTCAGCCAGTGTTCATTAATTTCCCCAGAGAGGCTTTTTGGACCTCCTTCATCCTCTGGCTCTCTGAGTAAAGAAATCACTACATTCTTTCCTGCTGATCAATATTGTGGTTCACAGCGGTCTCTTAAATGTTCTTTATGTGACATGACATTGCTACATTTGATGTACTGTGTTGAAGCTTTCAATGTGTGGACGTGCAAGGATAATCTAATCGACCCTGGGAGAATATTCAAGGGACACGCAGTCCACATTTAACAGAATATGTTTATCTGTTGATATCATTTGTCATTCTGAAATTCACAGCATCTCATCCAAAAATCTGATATATGGCTAGTTATTTTATAAGATAAATATGTCACCAGTAGGAAAGGGTAACTATTAGAGACAGACCCTGACTTTTGGGTCATAAATATCAAAAACCAAGCTTGAATTGAATACTAAATTGTATTAATGTTCTTGAAATAGATGACTGATTTTTATTGTAAAACATTTAAAGACCAGTAATCCTGGTTCTCATGTATTTGGTTCAAAAATAAAACAATTAAATAAAAAAAACATATAAAGTTAACACAAACTAACAAAAAAGGCCAAAAATTTGCCATTTGGCCGTTTGGTGGTAAAATAATTTTAATAAGAATCAGCCATGAAAATCCATGATCTGTCCACTAATTTCAGCCATTTCATTACAATCACAGCTTATAATGAAATAAAAGTACTGCTGCAGTATATTGTAACCATTTCCTTCAAATTACTTAATTTTAAAAGACAGTGTTGTTCTTCCCCCTCTTGTCCATTATACTCTCAGCCCATTAAATCCCATCTTGCTGCGTCAATATCAGGGAATCCTGTGGTCAACCCAAGCTTCCAGATAATCAAAAAATCCCCCTCCTCCATTCAGGTCACAGCCTTATGGACTGGTGGCTATTATCACGGGAGAGTGGACAAAATGTGACCGACATGTATAGAGTAACCCTCCTGACCTTCATAGCACTGTGTCGATCACAGTGGGGGTCAGCGCCATTAAAAGGCAGACTCCTACTGGGGGTCACTGGACCTTTTTCATCTTATGTATCCCCAGAGAATCCAAAAAACCTTCAACCTGACAGAACAAGGCACGGGGAATGGCCAGCCTTCAACTTGCATCAGAATTGTGTGAAGTAGATGGTTCAGCTTGACCAGTGTCTATTAACAAATAAGGGTGATGGTCCATTAGCAATTTGCTTGAACCAGGTCTGGTTTGATTAGGCTTAAAGGGATTTTAAGGGATTTTGCCTTGGACATTTTACCTGGTTCTTGTTCAAGAAGATATAATTTTCTACTCAAAGATTGTTTTCATAATTATTTTTTTTGCAAAATTTCTGCAATAAATTGAATCAAGATGTTAGTCAATGAGTAGTTTTTAAAAAATGATCATTTAAAAGCAGAATTCTTTAACATGGTGATTGCATATCAGACATTATAGTGAAATCACAACACTGTTAATGTGTGAGTTTACCTTGGGCTAACAAAACAGCTCTGCCCTATTGAGGCAGAGACTCCACAAGACCTCTGAAGGTGTGTCGTGGTATCAGCACCATGGCATTACAACAGATCCTTCAAGTCCTGTAAGTTTTGAGGTGGGGCCTCTGTGGATTGGACTACTTTGTCCAGCACATCCCACAGATGCTCATCCAGATTGAGATCTGGGGAATTTGGAGGCACCTTGAACTTTATGTTCCTCAAATTGTTCCTTAACAATGTTTTTAGTGTGGCATTGTCCTGCTGAAAGAACCCACTGCCATTAGGGAATACTGTTGCCATGAAAGAATGTTACTGTGTCAAGGTAACATAAACATGAATCCAAGGCACAAGGTTTCCCAGCAGAACATTTGCCAGAGCATCATACTGCCTCTCATACTGCAAGCTGTAATGTACTTCGTGTTCTGATACCTTTCTATCAGAGTCAGTATTAACTTTTCCAGCAATTTGTGCTACAGTAGCTCTTTTGTAGGACCCATTTGTCAGTAAACACTGGTAAAGCTGAACAGTCTTTTGACACAATTCTGATGCAAGTTGAAGACTGGCCATTACCCGTGCCTCGTTCTGTCAGGTTGAAGGTTTTTTGGATTCTCTTAGGATACATAAAATGGAAAAGGTTCAGTGACCCCCAGCAGGAGCCTGGCTTTTAATGGCACATGCCCATTGTAGGAGATTTTGGTGTAAGCTATGGCCATCTGTGCTTATATAGCCCAGTATGCAGCAAGCTGTAATGTACTTTGTGTTCTGACACCTTTCTATCAGAGTCAGAATGAACTTTTCCAGCAATTTGTGCTACAGTAGCTCTTTTATGGGATCAAACCAGATTGGGTAACCTTTAATTCCGACATGCATCAAAGCGCCTTGGTCATCCATGACCCCTTCAGAAGTTCACGAGTTTCTTGGGCTACTTTCGGTAGGAACTGACCACTGCATACAGGGAGATTTGGAGATTTTCTGAACAAGTTGTCCAGACGTCACAGTTTTGCCTTTGTCAGAGTCACTTAGATCCTTAAGCTTGCCCATTTTTCCTGCTTCTGGCAGAGCCTAACTGCAGCCCAGAAAAACTATTCGCCACCCCAAAAGGTAAAAAATCTGTCTGAAACCATAGGCGTAAGATGACAAAATCCTGTCCCAACCTGAATGTAACCAGAAAAAAATCTGTCTTACCTTAATATTACCAAACAAAACAAAGTACCACCTTAACTGAAATGTAACCCAACAAAATTCTCCCAATCAGCTGTAGCCTGAACAAGACTGTAACTAAAGTCTGCCTCAACATCAGGAATGAAATATGCTGTACAAGTACAATGTCATCTCATTAAGGAACATTTTACTTTGACTGAAAGCAGATGAACAAAGTCAAGAGTGGCGGGACAGGTTGCTGTGTATTGTTGCACTGTGCATGTCAGAGGAACTGCTTAATAAGAGCTATACTTAGACCTTACTTTTGGCCTTAATTTAATAAAGCAATCTCATTCTGCACCTGCTCAATGACTCATCATACATGTGAGCAGAAGGAAAAATACATTAGGCATGAACCATTTCATGAGAGAGAGAGAGAGAGAGAGAGAGAGAGAGAGAGACAGGTAAAAAAATACTTATGTGCATTAGCTTTTCAGTGGACACCTTTTAAATAAAAATAAGTTCACTTCTTCCACATTTTGTTAAATTACAGACTTATTCTAAAATTGATTTGAGTTAGTTTTGTTTTTTACAAAATATACACAAAATGGTCCGTCAGAGAATGTGTTGCAACAGTAATAGTATGCTTTACAACAGCATGTGTTTTTGACATAACGTGCAAGCAGCAACATTACATGGTGTCAGAAGCGGTCAAGAATAGTGAAGTTTCACCCACCAGAGAATTTCTTTTTCGAGAAACCAGCAGAATGGCCGGACTGGAAAAAAAGATTTTACCACTACCAGACTGCTACAAAATTGGACAAAGAAGAAGGACTGGTCCAAGTAAGCATGCTAGTATATGCGCCCGGTAAGGAAACAGAAAACATCCTGAGCTCTTTCACCTATGCAGATGAAAAAAGTGAAGAACAGTTTGATTTAATAATGGTGAAGTTTGATTATAACCCAAGATGCAACGTTATCCACAAACGCACCTGTTTCAACCAGAGAATGCAGCAGGCAGGTGAGCGTGCAGACTTCATTCATGCCCTAACTGTCTGAAAATTGCGACTTTGGTACAAAACAAGTCGAACACATTAGAGACCGAATAGTGGTGGGCATCTCGGACAAAGAATTATCACAGAAGCTGCAGCTAATCCCGAAACTCACCCTCAAGATGACAATACAAGAGGTGCAGCAATCAGAGGAGGTAAAAGCGCATGTTAAACAGCAGGAATAACGAGCCGGTGCTGTTCAAGAAGTTATGCAGAAATACGGCACCAGTGCACAGATGAAAGCACGCAGACCACAGCAAAGCGAGAAACGCACAGATCACAACCGCAAAAAATGTGGACAATGCGGCAAAATACCACAAAGCCAGCGAAATGAGTGTCCAGCAAGGAAAACTACATTCAACAGATGTGGGAAAGAGTGTCCAGAAGCAAGCTGGTGAGTAAAGTGACTGAGAATGTTGAACAAAACAAACATTATTACCTTAGCTCAGTTAATAGCACGTCACAGAATGATGAAGTGGACAGTAACACTGGATATTGAAAATAAGCCTGTAAAGTTTAGAATTGATTCTGGGGCTGATTGCACTGTATTGAGTGAGACTGTGTTTAAAACACTTCAGTTAAAGAAAAACCTACTTAAATCAAGGAAAGTACTGAGTAGTCAAGGAGGCGCTTTGAACTGTTTGGGGCAATTTATCACTCAGACTGTATATAAGTTCAAAACATACACATTCAGGCTTTATGTGATAGGGGGTGAAAATGTGAATAACCTGCTCAGCTGGCCAGTATCTTTAGCAATGGGGCTAATTAAGTGAGTGTGTGAGATAAGTGTCAGCGAACAAGAGTCTGGCCTACTGAAAATTGCACTACAGGACAATATCCAGCCTTATGCAGTGTCAACAGCATGCCGAGTTTGTGAACAGCAGTATAAGGCGTTGGCAAGGCTAGGGCTAAGAGGTAGTATAATCCCTACCAATGACAAACAAATGTAGATGCCGACTATGCCACCCAGTAATTAAGAGTACTGGGACTCATAATACTAAAGAACAAATTCTGACTATCACCATTAAAACAGGTTCCTTTCCAGGATTGAGCAACCAAACTAACAACTGGGTTAATTTTCACAAAGACATGACTTTAATACCTAAAGTTACTACACAATTCATAGAAACAGGCAGTGCATGAGAGAATCCCAAAACTAACACCAGCCCAAAATCACAATAAAACACACGGTGTAGACCAGTCTTAAAAGCAATGGTACAAGGTACAAAAAAAAGCTCATCGATCACCCAGGGCTGCTGCAGACAGGCGTAAAAAACAGTGCCATTCTCAGTTCCCCAGCTGGCTGTACATCTAGCGCACTCTACGATAACACAGTTTCAGCCCCATTCTGAGGCTCCTTTTCACTCAGGGTCCCTTCTTCACCTCTGAGCGTGTCCAGATGTGTTAGATGTTACTGCTGATTGCCTTCTCATATGCCCCCTTGGTGCCCAACCTCCCACCTCACTCTGCTGCCCCATTGGTACCCTACCCCCACCCCGCTCTCCTTCTAGCAATACCACCATCTTTTAAATCTCAAATTCCGTCCTTACTAATTTCCCATTGGCCGCATCAGGTCATCTGACGTCAGGGGTGAGTCTACTAACAAAAAGCTCATTGGCTGATGGAGATGACAAGGAGATAAATTAAAACACCCATGCAGAAACACATCCACAGCAATCACACAAGGTAGACAACGAGTTAAGGAAATCACACAATAGAATTCAAAATAAACCACCCCAACAAAATCTCCCCCTAGTCACATCTCCCCTGCCTACGTTGTGAGGAGTGCTAGACCGGATGGAGGCCAATGATATCATAGAAACTGTGAAGGAACCATCTGAATGGTGTGTGCTGATGGTGCCAGTCCCTAAAAAGAATGGAAAGGCACGCATCTGTGTCAATTTAAAGCGACTGAATTCTGTCAACATTGGAAGAGATGATAGAGATGAAGTGAGTGCCTCCACAGTTTGAATGCAAACTGTGGATGCAGCATCAGGATTCTGGCTCTCTCGATGAAGAAAGTCAGAGATTAACCACCTTCATAACACTCTATGGAAGGTACTGTTTCAAGCATCTTTCCTTTGTAATCACCAGCACCCTAGGAATATTCCAAAGAAAGATTGCAGAGAAGGGATGCAGGGAGTGACAGTCTATATGGACAACATTATTGTCCACGGTAAGGATGGGCCAGCACAACGAGCAACTGCAGAAAGTCATGGAGTGTCTCAAGTCAACCCGCTTAAAGTTAAACACAGACAAGTGTATGCTGAGAAAGACGGAGTGGGGCTTCTTGGGCCAGGCAATCAACAAAAATGGTTTGCGACCTGACCCAGCTAAAGTGTCTGCAGTTGATAAGCTCACCCCACCTGAAGATGTCCAAGAGCTAAGGAGAGCCCTTGGCATGATCAACTACCTGGGAAAATATATTCCCGACCTAGCTACAGTGGGTCAACCACTGTATGACCTACAAAGATCAACATCAGCTTGGATGTGGGGTCCTGCACAACAGACAGCCTTCGACAAAATCAAATAGGATCTCACCACATCACCTACCTTGGTGTACTATGATACTAATAGGAGTACGGTGGTCTCAGCTGATGCAAGCAGCTACAGCTCCATGGTGAAGACTGGAGTCTGTGTTCTGTTCAAGGCAGTGATGCAGTGAAAAGGTATGTACAGATCGAAAAGGAATGCCTGGCTTCAGAGTGGGCTTGTGAGAAATTTGATAAATATCTATATGGCCGGCCTGCATTTAAAATAATCACTGACCACAAACCCCTCCTTCCACTGATGAACTCCAGAGACCTTGACAACACACCAGTCAACTGTCAGAGACTTCTCATGCGCCTGATGAGGTTCAACCCGGAGGCAGAGTACGCACGCGGGAAAACTCTGAATGTGGCAGACATGCTCTCCAGGAGTCCACAACGAGTTACAAGACACAGCAGAGACAGCCATACACATATTGTATTTTATGTTGTAGCAGTGATGAGCAGCAGCCCAGCATCACCGAGGAAAACTGATTGCATCTGAGCAGAAAGAGCTGCTGAGGAGCAACTTCAAGAGGTATTCAGGTACATTAGGAACGGGTGGCCTGAACACCTACACAATTGTGTAAAAGACTATTTTCCGGTGAGAAACAAACTATGTGGGCATGACGAGTTAATACTTAGAGGCAGCAGGATAGTGATTCCAAAGGTATTGATGCCTGAAATGTTGAAACAAATACATGATGGTCACCAAGGATTTCAGAAATGCAGGCTTAGAGCAAACACATCAGTGTGATTGCCTGGCCTAGCTGCTCAAATCACTCAAAAGGTGAAGAATTGTGTGGACTGTCGGGAGCACAGGAGAGCACAGAACCGAGAACCTCTCTTGTCAACACCACTTCCTGGCAGCCAATGGATGAAAATTTATTTGTCTGAACATGAAAATGAGAGTTTCCTCGATACTGCAGACTATCACTCCAGATTTCTGGAGATTCTCCACATGTCTACCACAACCAGTGCACAGATAATTTTAGAACTAAAAGCTACATTTGGCTGTTATGGAATACCAGAAGAGATTGATAATGGACCGCAGTTCAGCAGTGACATTTTCAGAGACTTTGCCTGTGAGCATGTGACCTTGAGACCCCACAACTCTCAGGGCAATGGACATGCTGAATGTGCAGCGCAAACAGCCAAAGGAATACTGTGACGAAGGATCCACTGTTGACCCTCATGATCTACAGATCCTCACCACATAGCGGCACTGGTGTCAGCCTGGCCAAACTACTGATGGGTAGGAAAATTAGAACCACTTTACCTATTCTGGCTAAGCACCTGCAACCAAAATGGCCGAACCGACAGCAGATAAAAGCTAAGGATGCTGTGGAAAAGAGTAAGCAGGCGTTCCACTACAATAGGAGGCATGGTGTGAAGCATCTCATACCACTAAAGCAAGGGATCCCTGTTCTCACCAGATTGCATAATAAAAAGATTTGGTCTACACCCGCAACAGTGGTTGATGAGAGTGAGACGGAGAGATCATATCTCATTGAGAAAGATCAAAGTGCCCTGCACAGGTGAAACTGTTGTCACCTCCAAGCACTGGCAGATTTCGGATCCCCTGACAAGTGTACCACAAAACCAAATACACCTGATCCTCAGGTAAGGCCAGACCATAGCCCTCCCAGTCCAACATTGACACCTGAAGGACCATCTCAAACCAGGTTTGGGAAGATTGTCAAGCCTCTTAAGAGACTTGATTTGTGAAAGACTTGTTACTTCCTGTTTGTTAAGGGACAAGTGAATAACTTTGAGTTTGGTTGTTTTGATTATTGTGTAAAAAAAGAGGAAGAAGCTTTGTGTAACATTTTGTTTTATAAGCTGTGTAATGGCTGGTTAATAATTATTCAGAACTTATATTAGTTGTTATTTACTCTGAGTATTTGTGTTTCTAAACATAGGCCAATAAGTTTTTTAAAAGGGAGAGATCTCAGGGAATGCATTGCAACAGTAGTAGTATGCTTTATGGTAGCATGTGTGTAGTCTGCTGGACGGTAGCATGTGTGTGCTAGGAATCAGTGGTAAATAAAGCTGGAAAAGTTGATGCTGACATCCTCCTGGTCTTTTTCTGAGGTAACATGCAAGTGGCAACATTATAAGGTCCACAATGGAAAAGTGAAAACGTATTTTCAGACATTTTCTTAAATTTATAAAAAATATAAGCATTTAAACACAGTTGGTACAAAAGTATTCACACCCTTTGCTATGACACTCAAAATTGAGCTCACGTGCATCCATTTGCCACTGATTATCCTTGAGATGCTTCTACAACTTGATTGGAGTCCACCTGTGGTAAATTCAATGGCACACACTCTTCTATATAAGGTCTCACAGTTGACAGTGTATATCAGAGTCCAGGTCTGTAGTCCTCCGAGACCGGACTGTGTCAAGGCACAAATCTGGGGAAGGATACAAAACAATTTCGGCAGCACTGAAGGTCCTAAAAAGCACTCTGGTCTCCATTATTTAGAAATGGAAGAAGTTTGGAACCACCAGGACTCTCCGTAGATCTGGCCACATGAGCAAACCGAGCAATCGGGGAAGAAGAGCCTTGATCAGAGAGGTGACCAAGAACCCAATGGTCACTGAGGCAGAGGCCCAGCAATCCCTTGTGGAGATAGGTGAACCTTTCAGGTTAACCCTAGCTCACACACTCCACCAGTCCGGCCTTTATGGTAGAGTGGCCAGACCTCAATAAAGCCACTCCTCACTAAAAGGCACATGGCAGCCCGCTTGGAGTTTGCCCAAAATGCACATTAAGGATTCGCAGACTGTAAGAAGCAAAATCCTCTGGTCTGGTCCGCACACAGGGTAAGATGACAGCAGCCAAATATAGAGAGATTCTTCAAGAAAACCTGCTCCAGAGTGCTCTGACACACAGCCAAGATAACAAAGGCATGGCTTCAGGAGCAGTGTGTGAATGTCCTTGAGTGGCCCCAGAGTCTGGACTTGAATCCAATAGAACATCTCTGGAAATACCTAAAAATGGCTGTCTACCGGCGCTGCCCATCCAACCTGACTGGGCTTGAGAGAATCTGCAGGGAAGAATGATGTCAGGCCTGGAGGCAGTGACGGTGGGTGGCCGCTAGAGGCACCCTTGTTTAAGTTTTGTATTTTGTGTTTTTGTCTTTTATTTTGACATCCTGAGCACACCGGGAGTGAATTTGTGCATGTGATTAGTTCAGCTGCCGGTGTGCTCAGGATGAACAGTTTAAGGAACATAACAAAGACATAACAAAGTTGTCGACTTAACCACCACTTTCCTCAGATCTCAATCTCATCAAGCATAGGTTAGATAGGCCTGACAACCTAGTCCAATCCATGGAATTTACAGGAGTTAAATGATCTATTGCTATGGTCAAAATATCTGTAAATAACAAACACAGATATTCACACTCTGAATGACATACATAAAAGATGTATTTCAAACATACAAAATTAAGATATATTACAGAATTTCAAGGTCATAAAGGCCTTGGCCATGACAAAGGCTCTGCTAATGTAAACCTGTCCCTGAGATGACCTCATTGTGGACTATAAATTATTCACCTGATTTACTAGCTCAACATACCATCTTTGTCATGCTTCTTGTTAACATATCTCAGTTTACATTTTTCACCCACACCCGTTGCTCTTATCTCTCAAATTAACACCCAACTTCTTATTCACTACGAGTGACAGTGATGCTGACTTTCCCTGCTGAGTAATTAGCGGTAAAAATATGTGTGGAGAAATAGGGACAGGGGCTTCACCTGCAATTAGACTGAGTGACAGTTCCCCTGAGATGCCGTCCTTCCAAAGAAAAACAAGTAACACGCTGTGTCAGACTTATACACAGTCCTGTGTGTTCTAAATTAGGGACATCTTTATGAAGGGAGGGAGAGAGAGAGAAATAGAGAGACCGTGAGAGAGAAAGAGAGACAGAGAGAGAGAGAGAGAGAAAGAAAAACCAAAAAACACCTCTGTGATAATGCTAATATTTGCTAACACCCTCATGGGATTCTAGTACTATGTTTGCATTAAGCTAATAGTAATGTACGTAAACATGTTTTGGCCATTTTTTGGACAGTTGAAGTGTGTAAGTATGCAGTTTTACAGTTACTCTGTCACTAAAGAACTGCTGTCACTGTTTTTTCATATCTGTTCACAGTCAGTGACATATCCAGGACTTCCAAATTGGTACCACTTATTGGAAATCAATTGCAAGAATACACTATTAATTCCTAATTAAGTGTGGTATATGTTTGGTCATCTGTCCAGCTCAAGTGGGCCTAACCAATAATTACAGCCAAAATGTAACAATAGAATGAGAACAGTACTGCAGTGATTGCAGAATTTAAATAAATTTCATTAAATAAAAGGAAAATTGCAGATATGTATTTATGTAGGCCTAGAAGGCACTGATGTTCCCCTCTGAAATCATTTAGTACATCCAGAAGGATCAGAAAATACATAAGAGAGAGAGAGAGAGAGAGAGAGAGAGAGAGAGAGAGAGTGAGGGAGAAGGTAAGAGAGAGAGAGAGAGATAGAGAGAGAGAGAGACAGGCAATGCTTTGCTTTTAAAAAAAAAATTCAGTCAATAAATTTCACTTGGCAATGGACCATCACTATAATAGGTCACCATGTAACACCATCAACGGTTCCACAAACATCAGCTCTGACTGGGTTTGTTTGGTCTGGTGTGGGTGTTATGGTCACGTCCAGGTTGACATGTTGGTGACTCAGTCAGGTCACGTAAGGTCATGTCCTCCTCCAGTGGCTTGACGTTTCCGTCTAACTGTGGATTTCTCACATGACCTTCTATTGTCTCCAAGCTGACCTTCTGGTTTCAGTTTCAAGTATATCACAGACATTTGCACTCAGACCATGGAGACCAGCAGATCACCTATTGCTTTTTTTCACTCAGTGTTGTGGAAAATTAATGAGTCACCCTTCAATTCTGCTCCCAAAGATTCAGACTTTCTTGTATTTTAAATGTAGGAACAGTTCTCCAGGTTTCCTGAAGGACTTCCAAAGACTCATATTTTCAGTCCAGTCCCTGAACACGACCAGTTTCAGAGGAATGTTTTTGTTTTTTAAGCCACACAGTAACCTATGCATAAAACGGTCAGGCAGAACTATGTACATCTAACTTTAGGTATGAATGTGTGTAGATGATTCCAGATGATCAGGCCAGTGATTAGTTATGAGTGACTGGAACATCAGGCTTGTAATTAATTTTTAAACCATTTTTTGGTGTGTGTACATGAATGAAAATCTTTTGGATCGATATCCAAGTGAATGCAGTACATAAATGAATGCTTTAACTGAACATCGGTCTTAGGCTTGAAGGTTTCTGAACATGGATCATTGAAGTCTAAGTGGGTAAATTCCTGACTTCCATTCTTAAAATAAAGGCAGGCATTTGACCACGGCGAGTAGGCTCTGGAGCTCAGGGAGAAAATATTAAAACTCTACTAAAATGATGAGATGAAGGGGAAAAAGGAGTAACATTTGCTCTACAGTGGATGAAAATAAGCTAAAATCCCTTGTATGAGAGACACTCATTCCACTGCATTCATGCAATCTTAAATGCTGGGTTTATGTTGGAACCTTCACACTGCATTGAATTTATTGTGCATTGTGTGCTTGATTGTGTAACTTTCCTCTGCGGGCCACTTCCCGTATTGCTTGAAGGTTGAGGGAATCGTTGGCTTTGCTTTTTCCTCCTCTTCTCTCCCCATATGCTACACACTACAGTCTGCCTTCAGGTATGACCTCCAGGCTTTGCCTCTCCCAGGCCATCTGCTCCCCTGCAATGCCAGCTCTGGCCCTTTTCCAGATGTTACCTCAGAGAACCTTGGCAGCATGTCCTTGGACATCTTCCCTTCTCTCCATTGACCAACACTGGCAACAGACTTGGTTGTACTGAAGGACTCAGTGATTTTTGACATGGCATGCCACCTTTCCAACAAATCAGTTCATAAAATTTATCAGAGAGTGATGAATCACTTGTCACCATCTGGCAATCTGACAGATAAATTTGAGTTTGGTCGATGCCAGGGGCTTGCTTGAATGTAATGTTATGTAATGTAATGAAATGTGGTAGAGACTACACCAATCGTCCTTGTCAGCTGTGCATTGGTGGGGGTGGTAGTCATATTTGTCAAATTGTACAGGCTGGGGTATTTGTCAACCAAGGTGGGGGTGATGTGGCAGCCATATTTGTGGACCAGGAGGGGATCGCTTCAACATCTGGTGGGGACACAAAATTTGCCCATCTTTCAAAAAGTGTTGGGGACGTAATGATCCTTGATAAAAAGTATCCCAAGTTTTGACAATGACTTGCTTCTGTTTAACATGTTATCTGCTGCATGGCTTGAGCATACACATGGTATTGACGTGAGGGTAGAGGCAAGCAGGATGTAATCAGAGGATCTAAAAAGGTTTAGGGCTAAAGAACAAGTAAAAAACACACGAACAAAAAAGATGGGGGCTGGGGTGCACAAAAACACAAGAAACTACTTGTCCAAGGGACAACAAGAACAGCACCACAACAGAAACAGAGGGAAAAATAAACAGGTTTAACAAAAACTCAAGAATACCAACACAATTAGAAATGACCACAAAAGTTTCTAAACCAAATTTTATAAAGAGCAAGTGACAAAGTGACAAGAGGTTTTATAATCCACAAACACAGACTAAAATACATGGGTATTCATACTAATTGAGGAAATGAGAATACTCGTGTAGATGGGGAGACAGGAACTGCACACAGGTGAAGAGGATAACAAGGTGACAGGGCTAAGACCAAATCATACTCACAAAGAACAGACACATAAACAAAGACACATGGAGAATGTAAACACAGACAAGATAACAGGGAGAAGAAAGAACAGTACAAAAAGCCAAAGAAACGGAATAGACATTAAATAATTTATTTTTAAATTTATTTTTTAAATGTTCTCTTCCTATTTGATTTTCAAATTGATTTTCATAGCTTAATACACTGTATTTTGGTTAAATAAATGACAGATGCTATATAATGTTATAACATCCATTACAAATTTCAAAAGAAAAATCTTGTACAAGTTTCGAATGTTTCATGTTTAATGCAGAACAGCCCAAAAATGTGTTTGCAATGCCATTAGCTTAGTGCTAACATATAACATAAGCATTATTCCCCTCAAATTATGATTCTGTTTTGATATTTATGGCAGATGTGTGACCATTACGTGTGGGTGGGCATTGGGGTGTGGGATGGGGTTAATAATAATAATTTTATAAAACGGAAGCATATTTGGGGACATTTTAAGGGTTTTGATTATAAAAATAGGCATTTGTTTACCACATCAGAAATTCAGAGTTCACGGGTGTGAAAAACTCGAATTTCGAGTATTGTACCCTCAGTGAGTGAGCAAGACAGTAGATAGTGGTGAGGAGGAGAGTGCGAGTGCATCGCAAAAACTCGTAAATATGACTGACACCCGTAAACGAAGCAGCATCTGACTTCAGTTTAAAGATATTGGGAATAGCAGAGCAGAGTGCCTTCACTGTAAAATGAAAATAACAGTAAGAGCAGGTTCCAACACAAACCTGCACAGACACATCAGAATTGTCCACCACACAGTGCAGTTGGACATACTGTTTGGTTACTGAGTTTGGTTCTGTTTCTGTTCTGTGGATTTTTTGCAGTGTTAAATAAAAATTAAAACTTTGATTAAAATATTAAACAAAAGTAAGAATGTCTGCTTTTGTAACAGAACAAATACACAAAATTAGGCAGTTACAAGGCTTCTCATAAAAACCCTAAATGCAAAAGGGTTTATCAACACACCTAGCATTCATATTTGCCAAATTAGGCTAAAATATAAGGCTAAAGATGATAATACACTAAGAGCTGTTTGGGAGCCGAAAGAACCGGCTCTTCTCTGGGAGCCGTGCCACAAGAGCCGGCTCTCTGAAAAGAGCCGAACTTCCCATCACTAGAGCAGCAGCATGGTGCCTGTCTACTGGAGGATGCACTGAGGGACACGCCCCTCTTCAAACAGGTCAATTGGAAAGCAGCTCAGTTTGAAAACTGAGTTTTTTCTCCAGTTTTCATTGGAGAGACAGAGGATTTCGCAGGGCCAGTGTTGCCAACTTAGCGACTTTGTCGCCATTTCTAACGACTTTCCAAACCCCCTTAACGACTTATTTTTTTCCAAAAAGCGCCTAGCGATAAATCTTAGCTACTTTCTGTACAACCAGACTGCTCTTCATCCGTCCGTCCAGACGCTCGGAAAGGGAATGATCTGCACATGTGCGTGCAGTGTGACTGTCACATCGACTGACCAATCATAAACTGTTCTTGGTTGCTGTCACCCGCTCACAAAATAAGTTGTATTACAAGCAAAAGAATTTGATTTTAAAAAAGAACCTTCCAAACCTCTCATTTTCTTCATTTTGAACGAGTAAACACGCAGATATTGAAATCAAACTTTTTTGGTTTTTTATTACACAAACCTTTAAAATAAATACATTAAAACAATGACAACCTATAACCTACTTCCAAAAATTTCCGAATAGGATGAGAGTTACCAGAATTCCATACATGAAACTCTACGTTGGTAGTGACAGCAGGGCTTACTGTCTGTACAGTGCAACAGATTTTTATGGAAAGCTGTTAGAGACTAAAAAGCATGCAGCTCCCAGAAACATGTTGAAAAGACCAAGCCACACAATCAATCTACCCAATCCAAATTGTTATTTAAAAAAACAACCATTGCTTTGTCTAGCGGAGATCACTGCTCTGTTTTGTCGTGCGACCATTTCGGTTCAGCATGCAACGCAGCATTCCCCGATTCCAACATAGCCCAGAATTTTCGGATTCACGGATGATAAATGATGTTTTGGCTCCATACTTTATTCAAGGTCTGGTGGCTGATATTGGTGGCAACAAATACAGCTTCCTGCTTGACGAAAGTACTGATGTCAATGTCTCCAAGCAGCTATCTGGCCGTTCTGGTTCTGAGAACGCCAACGCGACGTGCCGTGATGACGTCCTGTATATGCAAATTAGCATGTGTCGTCATCTAGCAAGATCTAGCGACTTTCTGGGTAAACTTCAGCTACTTTCTGTGGGAGATAGTTGGCAACACTGCGCAGGGCATGGCTTGTCTCTGGGTGAGCAGTGCCCACACAAGTCCCCGCATGGTCACGCCACTGGTTTATGGACATATGAACTGAAGACCTGATTCTAGGTGTTTTCACACTTGGTCTGTTTCAGCCCTTGAAGCGATCTCATATCGATGAGTCAGCATTTTATTCGTATATGTGAACAGGCCAAACGAACTCAGACTCCTCTTTCAGTCCGCGGCACGGTTCGGTTAACTTGCGCGTTATGAACACAAAGTGCTCCGGGTTCGCTTCGACTGTTTTCGCCCTGTAGGCTTGCCGTAGGTAGATCACGTGATACGGCCCCAGGAAACCATATATGTCTATGCGGGAAACGCAACAGACAATAAAGAAATAATAAATATGAATAAATTACAATAAAAAATAAAAAATACCCAATCAATAAATATATATCTAACAAAATAAATAAAGGGACCTAGAGATTCTTGTCAAGATCAAATTTCTCTACCAAGTTGCACAGCCTCAAAACATTCTTGCGCTCCATCAGTTGAAGAAGAGTAGTAACAGAGATCTTTGTGGAAAATGTATAAGTTTGGTAGAGCTTTTAACCATCTACTCTTATGGAGAAAAACATTCCCAAGAATGGTGAATGTGAAGAAACAATGGCAGTAGGTTGGACGAGGAACTAAAGTGTGAACAGAAAAAGAACTGAGGACCCATCTGAACTGAAGTGGACCTTTCAAATGAACTCACACTGAACAGAAAAAGAACCGAGTTCCATTTCTGTTGGTCCACTTTTTGGAGCACTTCTAGAGGACTGAGTTTGGTTCCTTTAAAGAGTACTATATGTGAAAACATCCATAGTTCCCCACTGGATCCCAAGCTGCCTTCCTTTCACATGAACCAAATTCATAAGCCAGCAGCATATCAGTAATACAGTCCTAATAAAACCTTCTCTAATAAAAATGGAAAATTTAAGAATACACAATTTTTCTCTTTCCAATATTTGCTTATAAGGGACAAGAGTCTGCTGCATCCACTTCAAATGACACTCCTTGTAACACAGCAGTCTCTTCTTCCCTACAGCCATCCATTGAAATGGAAATTAACTCAAGAAAAATAAACCTTGGGCTAGTGGTTCCTACTGTGTCTGTTCATGCATCTTTCTATAATCCCTTCTCATGGGCCAGGAACGGGAGAGGGGCACTGTCCACTCCATCAATATGAAATAATGATGAATAATAATTGATGAACTTCCGGCTGAGTGGATGCTGGCTCTCTGGGTTTTATCAGTTTTAATGTTTTCATACTGCTGCGTTGCTTTTTCATACTGACAAATAAGCTGTAACTTACTCTACCTACTTTCCACTACTGGTTAGTGCTTTGGGCCATTCTTCGGACAAAACTGGCTTCTTGATTCTCCTCCCTCTCCCTACTGCCTGTGCTCCAGGTGTGCCTTTTTCTCCTCCCTGGTAATAATGCGCATCAACAATCTGTTTGCATGGATTACTTTTATCTGGATCATTCTCTCTCCAATTCTCTGCTACTCCAGTACACAGCTGGAGAACTTTTCCAACTCCGATTCCATTCCACTCAGCCACAACTCTGTCGTTGGCGGAACCCACGGTGGGAGTATCTCCGACGGCAGTGTCGAATTATGTCCATGTGTGAAATTTTAACTTTAATGATTAAAATCCTATCAGATCTTTCTGGTCCTTTTCCAAGCGATGCTTCAGGAGGCCTGGCTGGCTGCACAGAGTTCTTGCTAATTTGGCCAGAACAGCTTATGTCAGGCCAGGCAAAAAACATCGCCATTGTATTATTCAACATCCGATCACTTACAAACAAGGGTCCATTAGTTTATGATGTTCTGGATGATTGTAAGTATGATTTCCTGGTCTTGCTGGAAACCTGGCAGCAGCCCAGTGACTTTTCTCAGCTGAATCAGGCCGTGCTCAAAGGGTTTGTTTACATTTCTGAAAATTGCGCCTCTAGCAGAGAGGGTGGTCTTGTGATACTTTACAATGAAAACTGGAAAGTGTCCTCAGTGGCTGTGCCTGCACATTTGAGACCATTGCCTTACAAGTCAATGGGCCCGATCCTCTTGTACTAGCCACCGTCTATCGAACACCTAAACCCAATAAGGATTTCTTAAACGAAATGTCTACCTTTTTAATTTTCATCTGCGCTTTGTTTCCTAATGTTGTGCTGTTGGGAGATTTTAATATGCATATGGATAATGTTAATTATTCTCTTGTGTTGGATTTTACATCTTGTCTTGACAGTGCTGGTTTACAGCAGTATGTTGACATTTTCACACATTCTAAAGGTCATATACTTGATCTCATTTGTTGTACTGGTGTTACCCCTCTCATTTGTACTGCAGCTGATCTGCCCATTTCTGACCATAAATTAATATCTTTCAATGTCAATATAATATAATATTACCTAGGACTAAGCCATGTCGCACAATTTCATTCCGTAACCTGACTAACCTACTCTGTGCAGAGAAATAAACAACTTTACTCTTACTGAAAATCTTTCCACTACTGATAAACTATAAATACTACGACGGATTATGTAGCCTCTTAAAGACTCTTGTGTCCAAGAGGCTATGTATTTATTTGTCTGCCGTCTCTCTCTTCTTTAATAACTTAAATCACACATTCTTCTCTTACATCTGGTCATGTTCCTTCATTCCTCAAAATAGCTGCTATAACTTCAGTTTTAAAGAAACCCAGTATCACCCCGAAACAATCTCAATAATTTTTGACCAATTTTAAATTTACTTTAGAAAATGTGGTGTACATTTTCACTGCTATGCTGATGACACTCAGTTCTATTTATCTACCAAGCCTGATTCCGTCCGTTCCACCCTCAGTCCTTTCCGATTGCATTTTTGAAATCAAAATTTGGTTTCTTTTAATTTTCTTAAACTTAGTGATAAAGTAGAGATCATCCTTCTACTCTTGCAAAAGTTGACAGTGTTTCCCTGACAATTGACAGTTCCACAGTTTCTCCTTCTCTTCAGGTTAGAAGCTTGGGTGTCATCCTGGACAGTTCTCTGTTCTTTAAAGCATATATTAATAACATTACCCGGCCCGCTTATTTCAATGTTATTGTCTTTGTCCTTTCCTCACACATAATAGTACTGCTACCCTTGCACATGGTCTGGTAACATATTGATTGCTGCAATTGTATATCAGCCGGTCTACCTCCTGCATAAGCTTCAGTTGGTACAGAACTCTGCTGCCCGTGTTATAACCTCCTCCATTAAACACAGCACTCTGGTCCTTCTCAATCTTCATTGGTTTCCTGTTAAATATCAAGTTGATTTTAAGATATTGCTTTTAACATTCAAAGCACTTCATAATCTGGCACCCCCATACCATTCAGACCTCTTACATTACTACACGCCCTCCCGTACTCTCAGATCCTCCTCTTCCAACCTACTCACTACACCTTCTGCCCGTTTGTCCACCATCAGTTTTAGATCCTTTAGCTTTGCTGCCCCCGTCTCTGAAACAAGTTACCCTCAGAGTCCAGAGCGTGGGGAACAGAACCATTATAGCAGCTGCAAAGGAGGACCAATTCCATATGAAAGTCTATGTATCTGAATGCAGTGTCATTAAAGACTGTTGATGTAATGGTCAGGTATCCCAATACTTTTGCCCATATGACATGGACAAAAGTAATGGGACGTCTGACGCCCGCAAAAAACGTCTGAAACGCAGAGCTGGGTGCTCCGCGCACTTATGAGCCCAAAAAAGGAACAAACTTTCAAAATAAAAAAACCAGCGTTATCGCACGATAAAATGATTATTTATGCTATGTTCTTTCATTTATATTTATTTATTATTTTTCTATTTGTCTTCCTTTGCTTTTTTCCAATTTCATGATCTGTCTAACTTGTGGGTGGCGCAGGGTTAGTGCTGTTGCCGCACAGCTAGAAGGTCCTGGGTTTGACTCCCAGGTTGGGCGCAGGGTCTTTCTGTGTGGAGTTTGCATGTTCTCCCCGTGACCACGTGGGTTTCCTCCAAGAGGTCCAAAAACATGCTTGCATTGGGGATAGGTCAATTGAGCACACTAAACTGCCCCTAGGTATGATTGTGAGCGTGAATGGTTGTCTGTCTCTGTATGTGACCCTGCGACATGCTGGTGACTTTCCAAGGTGTCCTGGAGTGCTTTGAAAGGTGCCTTTAAATTAACAAAAATAATGCTTCATTTATTTTTCTGACCTGTACCATAACTTAGCATGTCTTGGCTTGAAAAATTTGTTTCTGGAAAGGTCCCGTGATCTGCCGCCAACCTCCACCCTTTGACATTTCATGCTGAATTAACCCTAGAGCCTATAGAGTGTATTAGCAAAACCACTTCTGAGCAAAGATCATCCTGAAAGTTCTAATGTATTCAAAAACATTTATTTTTTCCGTTAGTTTCTAAGACCATAAATACAAGAAATTTGGGCATTTTTGTTCTTTATGGAAATTTGCCTGTGACACAAAATTACAGTGAAGCTCAGCATGATGTCTGACACCTTGAGATTCAACACAAACTGGGGGGACTTGCATATAAGGAGTTGTTGTGCCGTGTGACTACAGTTTACCATTTGTTATGGTTCTGACACGGATCCATGCTGCTCGCGTTCTAAGGGCTAAAAAAAGAGAAAAGACAGAGAAAGTAAGAGAAAACATAAGCCCCCCCCCTGAAGTGGGCTCTCTTTAGGGCACTATAATTTATTTAGATTTATTTTGAGGGACAAACAGCCTTTGGGCTCCATAGAGACACTCCAAGGCGTAGTAGGATAGTATGTGTGAGTGTGTGTGTGTGTGTGCGTGAGTGTGTGTGTTGGGGATACCATTACGGATTAGACCCCTAAGGGCCAGTCTGGGAGACCTAGGTGGATGAGAATGGGATGAGATGGGAGGGTTTGGGGACGGGGGGTAAATGAATTACACTGAATCTGTGGGGGGGCAATAGAACTGACACATCCTTCCTCATCTATATCTGGTCTTTCTCCCTCCCCTAGCTGCTACACATCCATGCATAGGCAGGGCTAATTATGTTTCGCACCAGCTATCTGTGTGTTTAATAAGCAATTATGCGGCTACTGAGTGCGAACTGACAATTTGTACGCCATGATTAATAAGGCCCGTCTCATTATGGACTGGAACCAGACTGGACCGCTGTTCCAGCTCATTATCCGTGACCTTTTCTGGATATTGAGGAAGTGTGATGCTGATGCATCCATTTATAAAAATTACACCAATTGCTGCAAAAAAAATCACGAAACATGGATTTCTAATAGTTCAACACCACTTTTTATCTTCATACATGACATGCCAGACAGACTAATTATAAGATACAAAGAGAGAAATGCAAGCTTCAGCTAGAGCACAGATCCAATCGTGTTGCATTCAGTGAGATTTGGTGTGAAACTGCATAAAGTGAGATAGATAATTCATAAAATCATTACATAATGGATGTTTAGGAGAGATTTAAAAGGCAAGGAAAACTACAGTATACCATGGAAATAGCATGGAAAACCATGATGTTTGTTAAATATGAGTATATGATTAAATATATAAATATCATATAAATAATACATAGTAGCAATAGTATATAGGCATTATAAATAAGAGCATATAAACACTGTTAAATGTATCATTCACTATACAGGTTACAGGATCCACCCATGGAAACAACCAAACCAATTAAACTACTTAAATAGTCTTTTTGGCCAAACTAAAGACAGCATTTCATTCTGGTTCTTAAATGAGGCACAATGTAGGGCACCCAGGTAGAACATCGATGATTTACATATTTACAGGTCAAAAAACATTTACACAACATTTTTCAATGTAAAAACATGTTTTATTCCATGCCATTTTGTATTATTTCCATTGGGATATTTTAACAGGTTCCAGCAAAACCTGCTTTCTGTCACACGCACCAGGACACGTGATGTCAATCGGCACCGGAAGTGACGTCACGCGATGGGTATATAAACAGGAAGAACAGGTATCTCAGTACACAGACATTGAGTTCATCACAATACGTGTCGCCCGGTCATCCCCGGTTACGTGAGTACTCTGAGTTCTCTTTCTCTCCTTTATACCTATCTCTATGTATGTGTAAGAACGAGGATTCCTTTGGTGGGAATTCGTACTCTCCTTCAGAGTGTTCTTATACTAAAAGCGTGGGTTACCTGCTCAGTTGTTTGTATCCGCGATTGGGCCCTTCACTTACGCGACATTTGGGCGTCTACAGTTTCCTGCATTACTCCTCGTGACAGTCGGTCCATCTGTCACATTTGCCCCTTACTCTCCAACGATCGCAGACGTGTGGGCAGACTTCCATACTTTGAACTTTATTTCAAGAACACAAAACCAAAAGGCACGAGGGCCAGAAACCAAGACTCTATACTTAAACCAAAAGGAGTTAGGAGAAACACAAAACACAGAGCAGTACGATGGTGGACAGACTTAAATACGAAACCTCTCTCTCTCCTGAGCATGCCGGCAGCTGAAACAAATAATGACATAACACAAACCCGGTGTGCTCAGGAAATAAACACTACCCTGGCGGCCTCTAGCAGTTGCCCACAGTCACTGTCCCCAGACCTGACATATATACATATATTAAGGATGTCGAATTAACGCGTCGATTGCGATCAATTAATCACAGGAAAAATAATGCGTTAAAAAATAAATCGCTGATTAATCGGACCACGTGACTTTAACCCGGTCCGGTGTTCTGTCGAAACATGCTACCCATCGAAATGTGCTTCCGTGCCCTTCTGCACATGTGCAGTTCCACAATCTTGGGATTCAGTGCAACGCCCATAAATCTGTCCTACGTAGTGTTAGGGAAGCTGGTTCATCTGTGCTATCTTGTGTTGGACACTGGTTTATCTGTGCTATCTTGCATTGGACACTGGTTTCTCTGTGCTATCTTGTGTTTGGGTCACTGGTTTACGGTGATTAATATCTTTAAAGCTCTTTTAAATGTTATATTCAGCTTGTATATATACTTGTTTGCTCCTACATGCTGTCTTCAGTGCACAGTTCAAGGGCATATGAGTGTATGTTGCTACTCTGGGGTCTG
>JBBJLS010074226.1:0-28559 GCA_037577275.1 Bryconaethiops microstoma
CCCCTGCTAAGTAACAGCCAATTGTAATCACGGGGCGTGGCCAATTAGCATATCTTCTAAACATTTAGAGCTCAAAAATCCTACATTTAGAGTTGCCGTTTGTAAAAGTGCTAGATTTAAATCCCACATTTAGAGTGCAAACATTTAGATTTAAGATTTAACATTTAGACATCGATTTAACATTTAGAAATATATTTAACATTTAATTTTAACATTTACGCAGCAAGAAAATGTACCAAAATGTAACCCTGTTTTTTCTAACACATTTAGCTCTAAATGTGTGACAATTGTGCTAAAAGATGAAAAAATGACACCTAAATTTGTTAAGCTCTTTTTACAAATGGCACCTCATAGCAGGTTAACGTTACATTCTTTTTGTCATGGCAGACATAAAAGAAAAGCGACTTGTTTTTGACATCAGGCACCCGAACAAAATGTATCTGCGAAGAATACTGCTAGCTGGCTTTTTTGGGAATTTTTCAGCAATTTAAATGGTGCTGGTCTTTTTTAAGTGTAAACACTTTAAAAGAGTTATCTAGACATTTTATTGCTGTAACTGGGGAAAAGGCTTTCAAATTGAATGCCACAGCGTGTGAGCTAATGATAGGTGTTGTTTTTAGTTGTGACTGTCACAATTGTTGGAACCCCTTTTAACATTTAAAGTTGTTTTTTAAATTTCAGTTTCCTAAACTCATCTTTAGGAACTTTAAAGAGGGCATTCCAGACTTTCTATTTGTGTGAGCTGATGTGCATGCCAAATTTCTTCATTCATCTATCATTGTGGGAGGATGTTGACCAATTATTGTTATAAAAAAAGCTTGATTCAACTCATCTTAGTTATTCTGAGGGTTACTGAATTTAAACCACAAATGATTAACCTCTGGAAAAATATGCATCCCCCACCAACACACACACTGAAAATTATGCATAAAAGGCTAAATATTATCATCTCTGGCTGAAATATAGCCCCATATAAGAGGATCGGCATGCAAAAATGTCTCAAAATGTCTATTTTGGTCTCCAAATATTTGTAATAACGATATATCCCAGAATGAACATAAATGTTAGGAAAAAGTTACATTTTAAATAATACATTTCAAATAAACCAAGGATGACGGTAGGACTACACCTCACTCTCTTTGACATAAACTGTGTTCATTAAACAGTGTTGTTTCTTCAGGACCAAACCAAAGAAACGTGACCAGAGAAACAAGTTCAGGTTAATTTTCTTTCAAGAAACCAATGAGTTTCTGACTGAAGTTAATTATGTGGACAATTAAGTACTCCCCATCAGTTTCAGACAGAAGGTGCCATTTAATTGGTTTTGAATGTCAATTTCATCAGTGGATGTGAGCAAGAAAAGCCATGTAAAATTTGTTTTCTCTATCTATAATCCATGTCTGTCCACTGTAGGCAACACTTGTAAAGCAGAGGTGTGCAATTAAAGTGAACAAAATATTATTTCTATACACCATTCCAAGAATATAATGGGGTTTTTACCACCAAAGGTCTGATTCCATTAGGCCACTGTATGGTTCCTCTTGGTATTAGCCAGAATGGCTTAGGTGGGGATTAAATTAGCTGGGTATGTCTCAGTTGTAGTGAAGTAGAAAGGGCCCTGTCAGGCACTAGCAGACATTAATTAGGCCCTATTGTTTGGCCACAGTTCCATAGTAAAGGAGACTCCTGGAGAAAAAAAACGTGTGGAAATAATTTCAGGCAGCTCAACAAGGGGCAGAGGAGAAGCAAAGGAATTTGACCATACAGAACCCACAGCAGAGCATATAGTTTTCAAAGTTATACAGATTTCTCAAAGGAAGTTACGTTCGTTTCTCAAGGGATGACATGGCGACCTGATTTGAGATTGGTGAATGGTTGAAGAGGATAAGTGTAGCTTCAGTCAAAGAGATTAACACAGGGGACAAGTGCTCCAAAAGTCAAACTGTGATTGTATTAAATTTAAGTGGTCTCAATAGGTTAGCTACAGTAGAACATCTCAACTGAACATATGTATATATATATACAAATTTCTGCTGTGACAAAGCAAATTTCCCACTTGTGGGACTAATAAAGGTTTATCTTATCTTATATATGAGAGAGAGAGCGAGAGAGTGAGAGAGAGATGAGTGCTTAAGATATATTTCCTAGCTAATTTTAGGCATTAATAGGAAATCTGCATTTGACTAGTTTAATGAGGATCATTAAGATCAACTGAGCCAAGCATATGAGATGAAAAAAAATCCCCTTCAGAATCAGTGAACAGGGATAAGCATCAAATCTGAGAATGTATTGATCTCTTTGTGAAGCACCAAGGATGTAAGAATGGTAGATAATGAGTCAATCATTGCCATCTTCACTCCTTCATTAATCATAAAAGTAGCATGAGTGCTCCCTGTTTCAATAGCAGAGGCATAATTGCAGGGATCCGTGTAGGGAAAGGACAGGCAGATGGGTGACGGAAAGGTGAAGGGAATGCTATTTATGATCCGCACTTGTATATGTGTGAGTGGGAGCACACAGCGGATCGTAGTCATTTGAGAGAGGCTTTCAGCCTGAATAGAATGTGCCTGTATGACAGCGTGAGCTGTAATTGGGTATGACACGGGATCAATGCGGACACGTTGGGAAGCAGAGATGTCATTTCTAACCTTGCCTTGAAGCTTGTCTTCATGGTTACTCAGGTGCCTGTTGCCGTGGAAACCCACATTCTGGAGCCATGTCTTTTTTATTAAGATGCAACAGTGTGCTGATGCTTCTCCGCGTTGCCACAGCAGCAGAAACCGCTTTCCCATTGAAAGATACACCATATGCAATAAACGCTAACTGTAACCTGCCTATCAGACTTGGGGTGTAACATATTAAGCACCGCATTAAGATCACTGCACAAATAATTATTTTCACTGAGTTCAGACGAGATTTTAAATGAACAGGCATTTGCTGCTGACATCTGCAACAGACTGTAGTAGACTGCAGTAAAAGCATGTGATCCTGCAGTATGTGTAGATTTGTGATCTAGTCAGGATCCATGAGACAGTAAACACTTTACATTTAAGAAACGACATACTCTAAATAGACACACCACTTAATGACATATTACCCTGTCATTATAACCACATGAAGAAGCGGACTACTGCAAATAAAGGCAGTGTAGTGAAGAAGGCTGTGAAAGCGGAATTTAAAAAGATACTCAGTGTAATGGATAGTAATTATAGTGCCTTGGAGGACACATAACTAAAACGGCTCCTTTGTCTATTGACCGTCTACAAATATACACGTAATCACTGCTTTATCAGCTGTACAACATCTCCGTATAATATATGCTCACAGTCGCACTGACCAGGCTGATTGAATATGCAGTAAAGTAAATAATAACAAAAGGCTTGTGATGTAAAAAAAAACTTGAAACATTTGCCTTTAAAATCACCAGCATCCTTGAGAGCACAGGCACTGTTCACAAAAGACTTTATGATAGAGTTATGAAGGCTATGCCAAGTAACACAGTATTCAACACGTAATGTTCTCACCAGCAGCAAAACTTAAAAGGCCAGATTACAAAGAGGTAAAAAATAAAGTATTCTGGATAGATGAGGAAAAAGTTAAACCCTTGCCCCAAATGCAAAAAGGCTAGCATATGTGGAATTGGAAACACTGCAGATGATTCCAGTTATAATCTATAAGCTTGGCTGTAAAATATAGTAGAAGTATTGTCACGCTGTGTACGGCCATGTAGTACAGCCTCTGAAACAGACAGGCTTTATTGTTCATTTTTTTATGAACGGAGTCTCAGAAAAGTGTGTCATTAAACAATAAGACAGCAATCACCAAACCTGATCCTAGAGATAGTCTTTCCCTCTGAGCACAGTCAGTGTCATATTTGTTCCAGTTAATTAACTTCTTTAGCACTTGATTGGCTACATTAGATACATTAATACTAGGTAAAAGGTTGGGCAGTCCAGCATGTTAAACGCTGGTCAGTGGCTGCAGCACATTAGATTTCCGGGGGTGCAGTTACTGATCACTGCAATAAGGGAAAAATCACACACCAATTTAACAGGGCAAAAAGTAAATGATTTTGGACGGTGTGTTTTCTGAAGTCTTCTGTTTTTTCCTTCTGATCAAGTATAAGCCTTGAAATTTCTCTTTTCTTTTTAAATTGCTTGCTCTTATTTCATAGCCAGCTCAACAGTGTTTGTTCAAAAGCAGTTGAAGAAAAGAAACTCTGAGCTGAGAACCAGTTTAAAGCATAGTTCAGCTAAAAATTGTAATTTCAAAGCACATTCTCTTGGGGAAGGTGGAGGCAAAGTCATCACATTAAACTCTTTAGGTTCCTCAAACCATTCCTGAACATTTTTTGCAGTGTGGCATAATTGATTATCCTGTTGAAAGAGACCACTGCTATTAGGGAATACCATTGCCATGAAGGGGTGTATTGGTCTCCAATAATGTTATCTAGGTGGTAAATGTCAAAGTAACATTCACATGAATCCCAGGAGTACATTGTCATGAGCATCGCACTGCCTCAGCCATGTTGCCTTCCTCCCATAGTGTATCCTGGGGCCATCTCTTCCCCATATGACACACACACACACACAAACACAAACACAGCCATCTACATAATGTAAAATAAAATGGGGTCCATTAGACCAGGCCACCTTCCTCCATTAGAGCATGGTCCAGTTCTGATGCTCATATGTCTATTGTAACTTTCGGCAGTAGACTGGAGTCGTAATGTGCACTCTGACTGTTCTGCAGCTACATAGCCCCAGACACAGCACGCTGCAATCCACTGTGTGACATGTCAGCTTTCTATCATAGCCTGTATTACCTTTTTCAGGTCATTTGTGCTATGGTAGCTCTTCTACTGTAGTGAGCACCCATCACCCAGTTGGGAGTTTGGCAGGTTGTCCTTCATCAAAACACATACAGGTGCTTATCTGAAACTGTGACTGCTCATAATACCCAGTACAATACACAGTAAAATGTGATTAAGTAGTTATAAGTAGTTATATTTACCAAGCTAATAAATAATTTTTTTGATGGATTTGTACTTTTCAAAGTTTATTTCTCTTTCAATGGAAAATCTCTTCAGAATACTGTGTAATCCGGGACTTGTCTTAATCCCTATCTGGGAAACTAAATGTTTTTAATTTTACGTATTTGTGAGGAAAGAAATCCACTTTATCTAATTATTTAATTATTTAATTTATTTCTGCATTAAAACAGTACTGCTTAAACCAATTCTGCTTTGCTATTGCTACTGCCTTGAAACTTTAGCATTTAATTTCTGACTAAGAGAAGACCAAAAAGAAATCATCTCACAAGCTCCTGTTCTCTTGCTGATGGATGTACAAAGAAATTCCACTATAGTTCCTTCTATAAGAAGGTCCATCTGCATTTTGCAGCCTTCTGTAATATCAGACTAATATCATTACTGATAAACATTGTTATGTAGTTGGTAAAAGCATTTTGTCCAATCCAAGATCAGTTTTACAGGGTTTGTTGGGATGGTTCTATGGCACAAAACGGTATCTTCACGCTCTCCGCACAGCCTATTATTCTCCCAGTACTGAAAACAACACCACAGCTGAGAACCACCCATCCACCCCATATAAACCACGACATCTGTCTCTGTAGGTAAAAGGAGACAAATGAAAAGCAATAAAAAAAACATCTGTAAAACAAGTCAGTTCTGTCCTTCTCTAATTACTCTCTTCTTTGCACAGACAGAGAGGCTAATAAGAGTGGAATGAAGCACAGTTTGGTATTTGAAGCTAAATGTCAGCTGTGACTGAGTGTGGTGTTAGTGTGTATATTAAACTAATATCTTCTGGCTGTGTGACTATTTCTTTACAACAGTGTTGCCAGCACACCCTGGTGAGAAGAGCACATATATGGCACCAAAGGTTGGACCCCGCAGGAGGGAGAGAGAACTGTGATTTGGATGCCTTCTGCACAGCACTAATAACAGCATGCAGAACAGCCAGACCCACACTGTATTTGCCCAAAGGGTTAGTGGCTAGCATGCTGGAAATGTCAAGGCCACACATTGGAGGAGGCTCACATTTAGATAGAGGCAGCAGAGAAAGCAGGGCACAGGCCCACAGTACACATTGAGAAAGAGAGAGAGAGAGGCTTAAAGACTAAAATGCATACTTTAATCTGAGTACGACTACATAGGATATTACATTACACATCAATTTCATGAGACAGGATACCCAGTAATATTTGCATATAAAATTATCTTTTGTAAATTAAGCCACTTTATCCACAGTTTATCATGTAGATGCATTTTGCAGTTTTCAATTGTGGTGTCACAGCAGTAGAAAACATCCTGTGTGGTACCACTGCCAAAGACATTTCACCCAATACAGCCCACACTTCTGAGGCACAAGTTAGAACGCACAGGGGTTAACCAACACCTCGCAGCATGAATTCTGGACTTCCTCACCAAACAAACACAGTATGTGAGGATATGGGAGTCTAACACGGTTATCTGGAGCATGGGAGCCCCACAAGTAACAGTTCTCCTCTTGTTCATCTTCTACAATGCGGACTTTAAATATAAATACCATCTGCAAATGTTGATGACTCTACAATCGATAGCCAAATCACAGTTGGGGACGACACTGAGTGCAGAGATCTGACCCAACTGAACTTCATGGCTTTGCACCAGCAGAAGCATTTCCAGATGAACATCCAGGGAATGGACAGGGAATGGTGAAATCTTACAAGTATGCAGGCTTTCACCTGAATAATAATCTGTATTGATCCCACAATACAAATGCACTATATAAAGGGAGTAGATTCAGGTTTTTAGACTCAAGGACCTTTGTTGACTCTGTGGTGGTACCAGCTATCTTCTGTGGGGTTGCTCAGGTATCAACATACTGAGTAGTCACATGAAGAGACTTAATAAACTGCTTAAGAAATCTAGATGATGGGAGAAAGGATAACGATGACCAAACTATCATTCCTGTTAAAGGGATTATCTTGATCAATGATTATGACCCTCAGAGGACCACCAGTACTATTTGGGTGGTGAACCATTCTCCAGTGATGCTGACATATTAGTGGCATGTTGTGCACAGAGGGTACTGCCAACATTGGTGCTGTGTCTATAACTGTAAAATATGAAGTGCTATATGATAAGCTGACCTGATAAAATGGTCAATGAGTGTAGATGTACTTAATAAAGTGATTAGTTTCGGAGTATCTGGAACACGTGGCTGAAACTCCACTCTCGAAACTAACCCCGTTTGGCGTGCTCATTCCAGAGGGGTAACTCAGCGTGGGCAATCACTGTTGACACGTGAACAGCTGTGTCCAATTAAGCTCATTGTATATCAAATGAGTGCTGTCGCTGAAGCATCAGCCCATATGTGCAGCCCCCATCGTGTGAAGACCAGTCTGCCTGTGTGCGGACACCGACAAGGCTATCTGCTACATTCCTGTCATCGCTGTCCAAAAAGACAGAGAAAGCCAACCTACCTTAGGTCACTAAAATATTTGGCTTCTGTGAATCCATCCTTGTCTGTGTGGTTGTGGAATTGTCAGTCCGCAGTCAATAAAGCTGACGTCAACCAGCTATCCCTTGATCTGCTTGATCTCACTGAAAGTGTTGAGAAAACACAGCTACCCCAACTGCACTCTCTACCAACTATGCACTCTTCCATACCTGTCATTTGTCTGGACGAGGATGTGGAACAGGCATTCTCATTTCCGTCTACCTGCACATTTGGGCAACTTTGTAGATGAACTAGACACACTATTGTCTGCTATCCCTGACTGTCTGTCCACTACTTATCCTAGGTGATCTGAATATTCACCTTGATAATTCCAGCTCAGCTGACTTTATGTCCCTGATCTACTCTTTTGATCTCAACCTGGTTTGCAGTCCTCCAACCCATTAAGGCACTTGATCTTGTCCTTACTAAGAACTGTGCAGCTATTTGCCTCACTGACATACCTCTACACACCTCTGACAATTATTTAATTTGTTTCACTGTCTGTCTTCCAGCCCCCTGTTCCCACACCTCAGGTCTCGTACTGCCACAACCTCTCTACCACTAATTTTTCAACAGTCTCAGCTGCTGCATTGCCTTCTCTCAGCACGTCTTCCTCACTCGAGATCTCTCTGTTCTACATTAAGTTTGTGTCTGTGTCCGCTGTTCCCCAAACCATTTGAAGGCTGCTCACCAATCTCAGAGCTGCTGAGAGAAAATGGCAGAAGTCCAGCGACCCAGCTGACCTTAAAAACTATCAGTCACTCCCGTCCTCCGTCGCATCCAGCATCACTAACGCCAAAGCCACACTCTACAATGAAATTAACTGCACCACTGATGTTCTAAATGTATTCTCTACCTTCAAAACACTGCTCTATCCTCCTCCATCACCACCAGGCACAAACCTTTAGCGAAGGTCTTTGCCTCCTTCAATGAAAAGGTAGTAGCTATCTGCAGCCAATTCTTTGATTCACATCCTTGATCCACTGTACTGACTCAGATCACTGCTGTCTTCAACCAACCCAAAAGGTTACATATCACATTTTTTTGCTGTTTAAGCTAATTGTTTAGCTATTTTTTTGCTTTTCTAGCTAACTGACCAACACTGGCTACCCATAGCTGCCCGAAATAGCTTCAAATCACTGTCTCTGGTCTACAGACTGATATCATCTGGCTTTAAAGCCAGTTCAGACTCTTCTGATCTGTGGCTCTTTGCTGGTGGAATGAATTGCCTAAGCCGAGCAGAGCAGCAGAATCTGTTGAATCTATCTTCTTGCAATACTCCTTACATTAAGATTTTAGCACTAAGAACTCCTCTGGTTCTCACGCTGTCCTGAAACTTGAGTGTTTCTTCAAATTAGTTGCTGTGGACAAAAACGTCTGTCAAATGTACTTATGTACTGTATCATGCAATTCTATATTGTAATTCCCCTCAGAACATGTTAAATGAGGTGGTAATTTAAATGATTTTGTTACAGCACTGTGCGAAAATCTTAGGCCATCTGAGAAAAGATGGACTTCTAGATATAAGGAAAAGCATTTTTGTGCAATCCATGCAATGACTAGAGTCCACTAATAAATCAACAACCAAACTTGTGTTCTTCATTAGATATCAATAACTTTTTGAAAACAAAAATGTTACTTTTTACTAAACCTGGAGGAAACTGTTTATGCTACGGCTGCTGATTTACACAGGGACACAAAGACAAAAACAATAAAGTAAAGTGGCCCCTTATAGTCATGCGTGAACACACCACAGCACACAGTGCAAACAATATTAAATTCTTTCTCTGCATTATACCCATTCCCCAAGTGAAGCAATGGGCAGCCACCAGCACAGCACCAGGGGAGCAGTGTGTGGCAATGTTACCTTGCTCACCCCTCAGTGGTGCCACTAGCAGTTCTGGGATTCAAACCCATGACCTGGTAATTGCTGGGGCGACTCCCTAATCACCAGGCCACCAGCTGCTCCAAAGTCAAAATAAAATAAACCTCTCCAGAAAATACTCTGTACAGAGTATGTTATATACATAAAATGCTGTGGCCAGTAAGCAGGGAGGATATAAATACTATACATTAGTAAATATTCCTGCTACATAGTTTACTAATTAACACAAGTAATGGTTTGGAGTTGTTCTCTATACCAGTTCTGTTATTGCATGTAATAGTGATATAACTAGTGATATTGCACAGGATAAGACTATTGCACATAGTGAACTATTGCAAATATTGATGTTTATTTGTAGCTATTCTAATGTTGTTAGGTTTTGGCCAGCGGCCAGTAGAGGTCGCTGTTTTGGTTTTGTCATGGGGACTTTTATTTTGAACTTATGCTTGTATGTTTGTGTCTTGGGTCACTTGTCAGCTGTCCTGTGTTTTAGTTAAATGATTAGGGTATATGATTGGTTCTTGTCAGAGTGTGTTTTGTATTTAAGTTCTACGAGTGCTTGTTTCATTTTCTAGTCAACCCTCACGAGTACACTGACTGTTTCCTGCATGATACGCCTTCCTTATGTGTCTGCTGTTTGGTGTTCTTCTGTTAGGCCCTTGTGCCTTTTTGTTTTGTTCCTATAGCATCTGTGTGCAGATTCCCAGGTTCGGAGTCCCCAAAGAGAGGGTGGCCGCCACACCGGCAACTAGGTAGAGCGTGAGCCCGCTCCATGCCAGCACGGAGACAGTGGGCTCCAGAGGGCTTCCGGAGTGAAGGTCCTCCGGAACTGGGGCCCACTCGGAGCACTTCGGCTCTCAGGCTGGCTGTGAGGGGCATTAACCCTTGGTGGTTTTTTTTGGTCCGCTACTGGTCACTGGGCTGGTAATATCGCTCCTACTTGCGCCGGTTCAGCAGCCCCGCAAAGACTCCATCCTGCAGCTCGGCTGGGACTTCAGCCCGCAGCGTCATGGATGCTTCTGCATTGTCTTCGCAGGACTGAAGGTGCGAGTTTCTGCGCGCATGGAGCATTCCGGTTTTCAGGCCGGTTCCGTGGGTGGTGTCCCCCTTCTCTTATTTAGAAGGGACTTGGACACCCAGGTGCTCTGGATTGCTTTGGCGGCCCTGTATGTTTCATTAAAAATCACTCCCCGTGCATGCCTTGATGCGACAAGTGTTGGTGTTTTTACATGCAACATCACTAGCATTTTTAAACCATTTTTCATTGTTTCCTCTTGTTCAGTGTGGTACGTATTTTATTTATTTTTTTAACTGTCTTCGCATTGTTTTTAATCTGTAATAGTTTATATTTTTGGTATTAAACTACTACACAATGAAACTGAAGCCAAAGTCTGGTGAACCCAACTAGTTATCTAATGTGACTTACTAATAACACATTCCTCTTAAGTCCATTGTATTTTATGTGCCACTCACCTTTGCATGCTTGATGCTCAGACGACAGAAGAGACAAACAATGCTTCTTTCTAATAGGGGGGCATGTATAGCAGAGCTGTCAATTCTCACTGTTGTGTGATGGAGCGCTTGTGTTAATTTCTGCTCTGTGTCTGCTTCTGCCCCCACCTGTCAACCCTTCACATCGAGGGTTAGTCTCACTATCCTCTTGACTAAGAAGCTGGCGCTACAAAATGTTCCTGTGGCACGCGCACAAACATGCATATATACGCACCCATCCACATGGCTTTTATCAAACACATTTTCCCCTTTCAAGTTTTATCACGGTTTGACATTTTAGACCATAATACCTGTTCATACATGTCATTTTCTATTAGTAATAATGTACTAGTTGTGTGGTGGTGGCGGCGGCCTAGTGGTAGGATCCTACCTTCAGCACACCCCCACTTAACCCCAAGTTGCTCCAGGGAGACTGTCCCCTGTAGTTAGAGAATGGAAGTCGCTTTGGATAAAAGCGTCTGCTAAATACCATAAATGTAAATGTTACCAATTTAGGGAATTTCTAACTTCGAAAACCCTTGATGCAACTTTGCTGTCAGATCTGGTAGTAGACCCTTGGTACTCCAGCAAGCATATCTAGTATGATAGGATTGTGTTGTGATCTTCAGCAATAGCGATGGAGGAGCTCAGACCAACACATTAAAACAGCTGTACAAACATTAAAGGGGATCAAAAGTCAGCAGCACAGTAGTAACTTTAGTTATTCAGATAAATTTGTAGAAACGGCAACTGGTTTGACCAAAATGCAGTGATCATATTTCTGAGTGTTCATGCCAATAAGATCACGGTATACTTTATTGATAAACATCTTTGTCACATTGTCAAACACACGTCTTTGTCAACCAAGTACTACTTGTACTACATAGATTTTTAAGGAAGTTAACTACACATTTATTGTCTGCTCAATTAGTCAAAATAGAGGTAAAACTATTTTTTTTAACCATTTATTTTTTGCGCTCATGTTTTACAAGAGATGTCATATTGTCTGTTGCAATGGTTGAAGTAGTCATAAAATCAAGTTTTTAATTCATAGTTTCTCACTTACTGCATAACAAATGCTTGTTTCTATTATTAATTTAGCTACACTGATTCCCCCACCAACCCCACCACCACCACCACATATTAGAGCAAAAAGTTTACGCTGTACATCAAGTGGTATATTTTCAGATTGAAACTGAATGGTTCCATATGTTCTATATCTATACACAAAGACTTGGAAAAAAAGATTTTAGTGTGTCGAGTACATAAAAAACTGACTCAGTGTGACAGTGAACACTATACAACTAAAAATGAAAATATAATTAAGCAGCAAAAAACCTGCATCATATGCCAATATTTTTCACTCATGTCACAGCACACAGGGGCGCCCACTGCTGTATGTGTAAATGAGATAAAACCAGCCCTTGAGTTTTGAATAATGGATTGGAGTGCAGAATGTAAGCAAACTTTCACACTGTCTTGATCCAATTCTTTAAACATGTTGAGGAGCAACATAAAATACTTTCCAGTGTAAAAAGGGCTATAACAGGTACATAAGCAAAGAACATAAAACATGCATGCCACAAACCCTAAAGCCTTCAAATACTCTGGCTGCTTTTGAAAGGTTAATTTCATGGCGATGCATCATCCCTGAAGCATGAATCACTGCCTGTGCACCATGCTGAATGATGACAGATCACACATATGCACATACACACAGCCCATCTAGTCTAGCCATGCTTCATCCTTAACAAGGTCATCAAACGGCCATCCCAGGAGCACGTGGTCCCGATTAGGCCTGATGGAGACATGGCATACAGTTGAACCTTATGAGCCCCAAACCTTCAGTGTATACCTGGATGTGTGTGAGCTGGATAATTGAGGGTTGTATGTGTGGGATGCTGTCTCACTGTAATTGCCTCCACCACCTTGGAAATCCCCAATATGTCAAAACGTGTGTTGGGTGGGTGCTGGGTGCTTGCAGATCAATCACCTCTTAATCTTTTGCACCTGCCACAGCATAGCATTTTATCTTTTTGAAAACTGGTTACATTCAATCATGTAACATTCCGTGCACTTACCGAAATTGAATTTGAGTAATTGTCTATGACTGCTACTTTCACATTTCACAGATCAGAAATGAAAAGACTAGCTCAAACTGAACAGGGATGAATTGCTGTTTAAAGCAGTAGAAAAAGTATGGAGAAAAACAATTGATACTTTAGTGATTGAACTTTGTTGAAGCCAATGCCATTTTGAGAATAAAAAACCAAACCAAAAAATCCCAGCAATTACAGGATATACACAAATCACATACAAGAGGGTGATAACTTGTATAGCATTTTCATGTACACTGATAGGGCACTTGCTCTACCTTGCATCTACACTCACTGTCCATTGTACGTTGCAGTTTACAGTTGCAGACTGTAGTACATCTGTTTCTCTTCACCACTTATTTGGTTCATCAATAGATCAACAAAGGAATTATTTCTCAACACAGCAGTAACACTGACATGGTGGTTGCAAGTGCAGCAGATAGTAGATCACACGCAACAATTTTAAACACCTCAGTGTCACTGCCGGGTTGACAGCAGTCCACCAACCAAAATACTCAACGAACATTGTACTATGGTCAGAAACTGACAACTCAAAGAAGGACTAGAGAATGATTACCACAAACCACGCAGCACCACTGAACTATCATCAATAACACAAAAAACCCATCATTAGGATGTCCCTTTAAATAGAGTATGTTCTGAAAACCATGCATTGTTAAGCTGTACTGATCTAATAACATTTTTGTTTTGTTTTGTGTAACATAAAAAATAAATATAAAGTAACAACTTCTGTCTTTTAACATCTTTCAGCTGTTCACTGCTAGTACATTATTTGCATGCAAAGGGCTAATGCTGGTGCTTAAATGCTGAAGCACTGGATTTTCTGACTTTACTTGCTTCTCAAACCTCAGTCTCTGTTTCCAACAAAATCTTACAAAGGAAATCATCACAGCAAGTTTTAAGCAGATCTTTATGTACAAGGGATACAATGGAGTCAGTACAATTCTCATAAATAAATGGGGAGAATTTCCTGAGTATGAGATTATAAAATTTAAGACCTGCATTTGTAAAACCCACTCTCAGTCTTCTTACAGGTAAAAGTATTCATTACACCCTACCCAATGTGGCATGTACATAATAGTGCAACTTAAAAATGATTATTGATTATATGGTAAGAGAACAGAAAAGAAGGCATGCTGGCAACTAAGCTGTGCTTAAGTGCCTGCACACTGATGAGAGTGCGATGAGAGTGGCACCGCCGCTGACAAACTGTTGTCCTCATCCGCGATTCACCAACAGGTTCTGTCAGACAAACAGACACAGAGAGAGAGAGAGAGAGAGAGAGATCATTCAATCAAGTTAAAAAAATGTCTTACAAAATGGAATAAGTAATAATGATTTATGTTCCTTTGTTTTATAAAATCACAGTCAGTTTTCATGTCTCATATAATTACATTTTCAAGTTCAGCTCCCTCTTTAGTGCTGCAGGACGCAGAGCAAAGTGATGTTATAATGGCCAAACATTCCACCCATGCAAGTCAATGGGAAAAAATTTTCATGATCAATTGCACAGCCCAGAGAATTAGAGGAAAAAACCTGGCAACTAAAGCAACCCATCACACGCATTTTTCACCCAGAAACGTAAAGATACAGCCTCATCTGAGTTGACTCGCCCCTCTGTTCTCTCCGTATGGAAAAAATCAAATCTTTAAACAATCAATACTGATCAATACTGCCCCTGATCAACTCATTCTCTCATATTTTTATATATATATATAAAATATGAGAGAATAATAATAATTTATGTTTTAGCATCGAAATCATGCCAAAATTCCAGTGGTCCACCACCCTCCACCACCTTGTAAAAAAATGCAATTCCACAGTCCAGTGCTGGGGGGCTCTTTGGCATTGTGTATGGCAGAATTAGGGTCCTGTGCGGTGGTGCTACAGCATCAAATGGGATTTAATTGCCAGTGGTTTTCTATGGAGACCACTGTTTGTGTGTGTTTGTGTGCGCAACTAAACACCGGGTGTTTTCCTGAGGCCATAATAGCTGGCTACGTAAACTGGTAAACAATATTTAGGGCTACTGACCATGAAGGTCCTACAGAAATTATAATGAAAATGGTTTTGAGTATAAATGTTTGGAAATACAAGATTTTGTCATGTAATTTATTAATTTAATATGAAAATAAGTGACATAATGAACTATTTTACTGACCTATATAGTGCACGGACATGTAACGGATACATCCATTTGAAGGTGGATTTTGCAAAAAACAAAACAAAACAAAAAAAACCCCACTGTCTGCACATTCCAAAGTTTAATGTGAATTTTCTTCTCCTCTTTAAACCAGCAATGATTTTGCGGTATTGTCTCAAAGGTACTGTAGAGAGACGTCCTTTATTAATGGCAGTAGTAATAGCTAGACAGACATGTAGGCTTAAGGCCATGATGAAAGAATATTTTCAAATAGAATGTCACTATCTAAACTTGGCAGAGATCGAATAGTGACTAACATGGCACTGAAGTTCTGTATTTTTTCAAACTTTCATTTATGAAAGAAATGGAATTACACATCTGTAAGATGTTTTGATGAGATATAATTTGTGAACACTGCTATTTCTCCTTCTTTGCCTAAAGCTTGTTGAAGGAAGGCTTTATAACCATTCGTCTCACAAAATAGGCTATCAGTCTTATGCACAGTTTACATGGCAAGTTTGAGCCTTTAAAAACAAGAGATCTGCGAGACTCTGTGAGCGCATGGGCGCAGATGAGACCAGGGACGGGGGGGGTGGGACCAGGGACAGTGGTCTCAAACTTTTAAAAATCCTGAAATTTACAGTTTTGGGAACTTTAAAATAACATTGTTTAAAAGTCAAAATAACTAAACAGATTTTTTTTCTGATCCTAAAATACACGGTATGTGTGTGTGTGTGTTTTTTCCAAAAGCTTTATGTATGTATGTTTGGGGATTTTACATTACAAATTTTTATTTTTGATCGGATTTTCTGATTTGTGTGTCCAAATAGTTAAATTATAATATTAATATTTTTCTCATAGTGTGAAGGTTTGCTAAAAACTCTCACATCTTTCCAGTGCCTTCTGGGCATTTCTGTCTAAATAGTTGATTTAATTGGTTAAATTATAAAAATATTTTTCCTCGTATCAGCTGGGTTGTGCTGAAAAAATGTATATGAGATACTTGTCAATTACAAATTGTTTAATACCTTAAATATTAGAAAAAGACAAGAAACGGGTTTAGAAATTGTACTGGGATTATTCTTTTGAATGAGAGATGATAGATAGGCTCAGTGTGCCACAGTAAGTGCTCTGTTGTAGTCTCTAAGGCTCTCCTTGCAGGTGGAGTGGAGAGATTCCATTTTTCTTTAGAATGTGATCATTATACCAACATATACTTTTTCTGTCTGACTCAGACAGAGGTGCGAAGTTATGTAATGTGGATTGAAGAGAGTTCACTAACCATTCAGTTAGGTTATCCAAGTCTGCTGGGACAGAAGGAGTGGCAAATGGGGTTGATAAGGCTGGGAGGTTTTCAATAAAACTAAGAGCTGCAGTGGATGTTATTGTACAAAAGCGAGGGGGTGTGCTTACAATATGATTAAGATGAGGCACATATGTATTGAGGTAGTGATCTGAGTTTACTGTGGACGGTGGAAACAGCTATTTTATCCACATTAAGGATCAGGATTAAATCAAGAGTGTGACCACAAAAGTGAGTAGACCCCATTACATTTTGAGTAAAGCCTACAGTATATAGAATTGAAGCAACTGTAGATTTCAGTGGATCCTGTTCTTTTTCAAAGTGAACATTAAAATCTCCAACAATTAGTGTTTTATCACTGTGTACTTCTAAATTTGTAAGAAAACAACTAAATTAAATTATCCAGAACTCTGTATAAGGTCCTGGTGGTCTGTTGACAGTAATTAGTGTTTTAGAGGTCACATCTGTATCTGGATTAGTTAAGTTAAGGAAAAGAGTTTCAAAGGACGTTAAGGTAAAACCTGTTTTCTGACTGATACTTGGTTGACTTCTGTGAATGTTCCGGCGCTCCCCCTCTAACCCTCTAGGATTATGTACATAGTTGTAACCAGCGGGTGTGGCATCATTTAGAGCAACAAACCAGTCAGGTCTAATCCAGGTCTCTGGAGGGCATAAAGATTCTCATAAGTGATTATTTCATTTACAATACCGGCTTTAGCTCAGTTCAGTTTCAGCTTTTATTTGTCATATGCATGTTAGCACAGGGACAACATTGCAATGAAATGTGATTGACGAGAGAAGACAAGTCACTCAGCAATATAGTAAAAAAAAAAAAGAAAAAAGAAAAAAAAAAAGATTTACTATATTTTTTAGTAAAAGATGTACTAAAAAATATACAGGAGCAAGTGATCCGACATTAGGCAGTCCCAGCTTTAGTTTACATCTAAGGTGCTTTCTGGTTGTTTGAAAGGTTCATTAAATTTGAAAATGTTTGTCACCAGGGACTTTCTGAGCACTGTTGAGTTGCTAACAAGCTATGCTGCAAGAAATGAGAGCAGCACCCTTTCGTGAGAGGTGGATACCGTCCTATGAGAAGAGACCAGGCTTACCCTTGAACATGAAACAACTGTCAATGAAACCCACATTGTTTTAAGAGCACCACTTGGACATCCAGCAATTCAGTGCTCAAAGCCTGCTGTAGGCCTCAGGGATGTGCCGCATTGGGATGGGACAAGGGCATCGGACATCATCTGAATTAATTGATACTCTTCTTTTTTCTTAGCAACCTCTGACTGCCACAGACGAATGTCATTAGCCCCTACATGAATTACTATCCTGTCATACCTATGTCTAGTCAACACCTTTATGATCCCTGCAATTTCTAGCACCCTGCTCCTGATATAACAGTGGGGAAGCTCTCGTGCAAGGGAGGGCTTTCCAATTATGCTGCCGAATCACCTCCCCCTAAGGCACTTGGATTTGCTAACAACAAGCCTGACTCTTGCCTTCTAGCCCTAATTAAAGTCCGGATGCAGTCCTCAAACTCACAAACCTTATGTGTCAGACAAAACTGACCGACACTTCACGCAAGTAAAATCTCCACTATTGCTAGCAATGGAGAAAGACGCTGAACTAAACATGCTGCACTTAGAGCAGACAAGGTGCTTAACACCCTCCATACTGATACTTACTTTGCTTATTGGACAAATATTCTCCAGATCTGAGGATCAGTGATGCTGACAGATGAAAATAGTTTAATAATCATCAAAATGTCAGGTTAACTCACTAGAATTTAATGTTTCAGTGACTTGGACAAAGACCTTATGCTACAGTCTCAAAACTCAAATGCCCAGGAGTTGTGTGTGACCTTCATCACCCTTAAACTGGAAGCACAGCTGTAGCAATAGGCAGAACATTAGAAATGAAATAACTGAATTGAGGGCAACACAACACTGATTACCATTACAGTGGTACGTACAACACTGATTACAGTACAGTAAGTTTGTGCATAATATGAAACTCTCAAATCATTCCAGGTGTCACTTCCAAGAAATGTGGCCTGCTTATGTGTTAAACATACATAGACATAAAAAGAACTGAGTTTTTTCTCTCTATTACTTAAATGAACACCTGGCTTGTAAAATAATCAACCAGACTTATGTCCACACCAAAGAATAAGCACAGCAGTCACCTTGGAGAACTTTTCAACAGAGAAGCAACCAGCATCATGAGCTTGATGGTGTCTAAAGGCTTCGTTGATTCCAGTCTCATTCTGGGAGCAGAAGTGAAAAAGTAGCTTCACTTGGAGTTTGAAGAGAATCAAATAACATTTACTGTTTGGAGGACCTGTCAGATCAAGCATGGGCTCCCTGTTGGAGAAAGGGCCACAGTAATAGTGGGTTATGAGGATAATTGCTGTGGGTTGAGTGCAACATATTGTCCAGCAGGAGGTTGGTGGTGTGAGGTTAGGATAAGTGGAGAGAAGTAGGGCAGAGAAGATTAGCCCAAAGAGAGTCTAAAGAGAAGAGAAATCAATGACTACCCCTTAACTTCAACATAATCTCTCCCTCACACACACACACACACACACACACACCAAGCCAGATGGAGGTAACTTGTTTAATCCCATAAATTGCATTTAGTCCCATAAATTGCATTTGCAACAATATGGACTCAAAACTAAATGAAAATCCAGCATAAAATCCACAAACTTTTCAGCCTGTGCTGCTTTTAGGGCAGGGAGCAGCATCTAGCTGTAATGACTGAACAGACAGTGAGCAGAGGAAAAGAGGATGAAGAACGATCGAACAAGACAAATAAGGCCAAGAGGGAGTTATTTTTTTAAAACTCTGCTCAGCCAAGACCACAGCAAACATCCAGAAAAGACACACAGTTCAGCAACTCCTGCTAACTTCACTCTTCACTAACAAACTTCTGATCTGCCCCTTTCCTTTAAAAGAACTGCCTGCTTTCAAAACGTGAACTTGCAATCAAATCCACACAGGCAACTGGTGGCCAAGTGGTTAGGGCATTGCCCCTGCAATAACAAGGTTTTGTTCGAATCCCAACACTGCTAGTGGCACCTCTGAGGTTCCCTTGAGCAAGGTACCGTCCCCACACACTGCTCCCCGGGGGCCCCCCATTGGTGGCAGCCCCCTGCTTCACTTGGTGAATGGGTTAAATGCAGAGAAAGAATTTCACATTGTTCACACTACGCTGTGCTGTACTGTGGCGCGACTATTAGGGGCCACTTTACTTTAAATATACAATATTCAACATCAAAATTGTACACACAGAGCTTTCATGCTTCACAAAAAAAAAGTTGACGCATAGGCAGTGGGATGTAGTTAGCAAACCAACTAACCAGGCCTTGCAGATACTTTCCTTCTTGTGGGACAGGTGGACTTTGCAACCTCACCTTCATGCACTTAGAGGTTTAAGTTACATGAATGGTATGCTCATACCACATGCTGTTTGTTTTTTAAATAACGATCCTGCCTACCAATTTATACTCTGAATGTACATGGCCAATTATCTAGTGTAGAGTCACTCCAACATGCAGATGGAGAGACACAAATATAACATGATTATTACTTTATTTGTTCCACAAGTGGGAAATTTGCATGCTGCCACTCACTGGGGGCCACCGGACGTAAAGCTGCTTTGTGATGTCTTCTGTAAAAAAGTGCTACGCAAATAAAATTACGAAGTGTACTGAGCTGAATAAAATAGTTTAAGTAACATTAACAGATTATTGCCTGAACAGTTCCCCTCACTGAATTAAATCCAATTAGGCCTGTTGTTTGTATTACTGCCAATTATTTTAATCACACAGGTCAAAGATTGTGATTGACATTCTGTGACCTAATCTCTGATAATGAGAGATTTCTACAGAGCACTGGTGTTTCAGCGTGTAAGACAGACTTGTTAGTATTCTACATTTATAAAGGACATCAACAAAGTTGAGTTCATAAAGATCAAGCTTATACTCTTCAGCTGGGGTTCTGTCAAATTGGATAACCTCTTATAAGATAGATGGCAGCCAATCTGGGCGCAAGCACACTCTTCTCAAACGTCACCCACTGATGGAAAGGAGGGAATGAAAAAAAGAAGATCAGGGGAAAAAATATCCCTGTGACGAGAATGGACGCTTTCTACTTTAGTGAGGCCATTTCTGTTTCTGAGTGATGGCCTGGCACTATGGCTAGGCTCCCTTGAAAAGCACTGTTAACTGGAAAAGACACCGTTTGATTCAGCTGCTTATTATACTGTCTGATGATGACAACAGAAAAAACGTGTGTCTTTGAAACTTGTTCTGTTGAGGCACTTAAAACCTGGCTCTGTGGTTAGAGTTCCGGTAAGGACATCTAATTTGCAGGTCTTCCTCATGTGTTCTGCTGAATGAAAAGCAGAGAACATGCCTTGTTCTGCTTCCAAATGGAAGACTGCACACAGAACCCTTTGGGATAACAAAGTGACATGTAAAGGTGGTGACCGGGCCAAGTGTACTTTAATCCCCAACTGGAACATTGAGCGTTTAAAATAAAAAATAAATAAATATTTTAAAAATGCCCTTCCAACCTTGCACTCCACTGTGAAATCCATGACAGCTTAAAATGAGAGAAAGCACACTTCCAGTGTTTCAGATTTGAAACTATTCTTTTTTCCCCCCTTGTGGACAGTGTCATTGTAAGATTATCAGAGACGGGGCTTGGTGGTGCGACAGAGCTGCTGTGGAAAGGTCATGTCAGCTATTGTTTTTCTGTCAACACTCCCTACTTACTACAGTTTCTGGGATTTGTGCTGCTGCTCATGAGGCACACTGCACATCTGAGCCAAAACGGAGCCTCTGGAACAGGTTCAATATTCTATTTGAAAGCACAAGATGCAAATAATGGTGAGGTTGGGCCTGAAAAGAGGGAGGTGAGTTGAGGAAGTAAGGAAGAAGTAAGGAGATATGGATAGAAAAATTACTGGAGAATTATCAATACAAACCATTTGTGAGCCAACAATGGAGCAAATGCCTTTCTTTCAACAATTCTTAGTACAGTAACCCAACCTTCTCGGGGGATGTTACGTTCCAAGAGCACCTGCCTATACTGAAAAACCGCGTTGTGTTTTGCCTATTTTTATAGTGTAAACCCTAAATATGCCCCACATATGGTCTCAAAACACTTTAATTTTAAACTCAATTTAATACATTACCCTTAACGAAAATGTAAAGGTAAACCCATATTCATCCTGTACAGTGTACACTGAACTCCTGCAGTCCTAGAATGCAAATACCGATATTATGATTTAGCACTAAAGAATTATATATTGCCATTAAAAAAAAAGCGAGAAAAAAAAATGTGGAGGATATCTGCGTTTCCACAAATTTTCTGCAGTTTTCGCCAGCAATTAGTTCGGTTCTAAGAAAAAAATGACACTTTAATTTAATTTTAAACTCAGCTTAATACATTGCCCTTAAAATATAAAGCTTTATTATTATTATTATTATGACCGTATACATGCTGGACAGTGTACACTGAACTGCCGTCTTCCACAATTAATTCATGCACGGGCGTTTTCTTTAGTATACGCTGCCGTTTTTTTGGTATAAGCAGGGTAAATACAGTAATAATTTAACTGATTTTTTGTTAATAAAAATACAGTAAAATGTACGGGTAATCAATAATTTTTTACAGTTTAATAATTTACTGTTTCCCGGTGGCGCATCTTATTCAGTCCGCCCTGCTCTGAGTACAGCAGTATTTAATCCTCTGCGGTCGGCGATCCCTCCTGAGGGATATTTCCACTGTTCCAAAACAATCATGTAAAGCTCTGTAAGTTTTTGTCCTAGAAACATTTAAGTAACACCACTAGTTTTCAAATGTGTTTAATTAAAATATATCGATGGCGCTTTGAAAAAGAATAAAAGAACTCTTGAGATTTTCTGTGCCTCAGGCAGCAAGCAGCCTGTTAATGACACGACAGACGAGCTTTCTTTGTGTTCTCTGGACAGTACAAAAACATTAATATAGTTATATTTGTATGGAAATGTAGCTTAATTTATTTTAATATTTATGTTGCAAAATTATTAAATTATATTTTTCGTAACTAAAATGCGTAAATAAAACATTGCTACGAAAAAAGCAACCAAAAAAAAAAAAAAAGAATATTTGCAGGTTCCCCGTTATTGTGGAGATTTCCGCGTCCTCTTTAAAGGAACCGAACTCAGTCCTCTAGAAGTGGTCCAAAAAGTGGACCAGCAGAAACTGAACTCAGTTATTTTTTAGTTCATTTGAAAGGTGACTCGGTTCTCTTTCTGCTCCACTTCAGCTCAGATGAGGCCTCAGTTCTTTTTCTGTTCATACTTTAAAGTTCCTTATCCAACCTGCTGCCGTGTTTCTTCACACTGACCATTCTTGGGAATTTTTTTCCACATAAGAGTAGATGGTTAAAAGCTCTACCAAACGTCTACATTTTCCACAAAGATCTGCTACTGTCATTCTTCAGCTGGAATGAAGAGCAGGAATGCTTTGAGTCTGAGCAGCTTGGTAGAGAAACTTGATCTCGACAAACAAGTCCCTTTATTTATTTATTTATTAAGATTTTATTTTTATGATCATTTTATCCGTTTATTCGTATTTTTTGTTTATTTCTTTATTTTCTGTTGTGTTTCCCACATAGATATATAATCGACCTGAGTTTGCTTTAAGGGCTGAAACGGACCAAGTGTGAAAACACCCTGAGGCCCCATCTGAGCTGAAGTGGACCAGAAAGAGAACTGAGTTCCCTTTCAAATGAACTCAGTGTGAACATAAGAAGAACTGAGTTCCCTTTCTGCTGGTTCACATCTAGAGGACTGAGTTTGGTTCCTTTAAAGAGGACTATATGTGAAAACATCCTAAGAGCAGAAGACAAGGAGGAGCAAGAGAGAGGGAGGAAGAAAGAGATAAAGAAATAAAGAAAAAAGGAAAAAAAAAAAAGGTACCAATTTACAGTAAGACTAATCAGATGATTACTTAGGTTGTAGACAGTTTATAAATCATCAATAAGCAGTTATAGAATTACAGTTATGCAGGCTCAATTGGCAAAATCTGGTATTTTAATGGTATCAGCATGTTGATGAAGCAGACAGTTTAACATTCTGTCTTAGAATGAGACAAGCTCAGCAACTAGCAACATCTGAGATCTTCCAAATAGTGAACCTGCATCAATGTATACAAACTGTTATAACTTGTATATAACTGCTTATTAATGATTAACAAACTGTCTACAACCTAATTAACAACTGTTTTACGAATCATTTATAAACCCTTTATAAATCTTATTGTAAAGTGGTACCGAGAGAGAGAGAGCGAGTGAGCGAGAGCGAATTAATCTCATAAGCCCACGGAGAAGAAATAATCCCTTCACAGAGAGAGAGAGAGAGAGAGAGAGAGAGAGAGAGAGAGAGAGAGAGCGAGAGAGAGAGAGAGAGAAACTACATCTCCCGCGACCATGGAGAAATAATGCCTTCATCCAGAACAGAAAAGGCCAACTGAAAACAGGACCTTATAAAGATCGATTAGAGTGTTATGTGCTCAAGCTCACATATTCAACTAATTAGAAGCATACTTAGACAAAAAAAAACCTCTTTGAAAATCAGATCCAGGACTTTCATAACTTAAATGAATGACTAAAATTCACTCACTACTCTCACAATAAAATGAGGGTTGGTATAGGATAATGTAGTGGTTCCCATACCCCCTTTGACATTAAACCTCCTGTTGTGTACACCATTAGTATAGGAAACATGATTGTGATGCAATCACATATTAAGACAGGTTTAAATGTTACCTCTGATCGATGTAAGTGACTCTACTGCAGCAAATTAATATAATGGAAGTGGCAAGCTGAAGTGGTCGATGAACCCACTATATAATCGATAAACACACCATAAAACAATTGTTTTTTAAAAATATGTAAAAAAACTAAGCATATCAGTCATACCATACAGCACATCACATAGAAGGCCACATTATGTATACAGTAAAAATGATTTTTTTTACTTCAGAATTATTTATCTGAGTACAATATCTTACATGAACTGAGTAGCTATTTTTATTAAAACGAAATATTGGATCTTTTTTGCAGACACAACACTTTCCCTAAGTTCTGACAGCATAGGCACCTTTAATGAAGTAACCATAGATACCAGTAAGGTGCCCATAATTGTCGCCAAGGCTTACGGTGACCCTCTCCTCCTGTAAACAGCACAAACAATAAACTGGGGAAAAAAAGAACTTTTCCATCAATTTTTTCAAGATCTTTTTTCCCATCGTGCCATTGTGCATTTACCCAAAGCGTTTCATGCAATTACCACAAACAAGATAATTTTCCTGATGTACCACATTGTGTAAATATAACGCTGTAACATTAAGTCTACTTTAATCTCAGAATGCCACTTTGACAAACTTCTGAAATCTGCACTGCCAACAAACTCGCCATTATGTTTGATGTTGGTTGTTATTGTGGGTGTCATTATTTCGGAACACAATAGGTAGAGAGAAAGGGATGAAAGATGCCTCAAAGGAAAGATAACGATCACTGCTTTGATTGGTTTCTTGTAATGCTGACGGTGCAGGGATCAATTTATTTCTGAAGGGAGGGCAAGGCTGTTTACAACTGCAGGTCTAGAACAATAAGAAAATGAAATCAATAATGTCACTGTTCAACAAAGATGCCCAAGAAACAGAGAAGTGAGGTCAGAGTGTTCTGCCGGACAGGAAGAGATGAGAGGAGTGCATAAAATGAGAGGAGGCTGAAAAGGTTTTGCAGAAACAGCAAATGAAAACGCAGATGGGCTCAATGGGGCACCTTAAACACGAAGCTTAATACCATGCTTTTTATTTAAAGCATCAAGCTGTGTCCTGTACCCAGAAGAAGCTTTCCTATACATACTTGAAGTACATATGTGAGAGAGCAATGGTCACGCTTAAGTTCCATACCACTGCCTAAATCTGTCACATCTGAGTTCACCTAAGCCAGGGGGTTGAGGGATTTACATTAGAATAAGTGGAATGATTCAAGACTGCTGCCTCAATTCACTGACCCCTAGCAGAGCTGTGGCTACTGATTAAAAAGTTCCTCTGCATGATTCTTCATACAAGGGCTAACAAGGACTTTGGTGGGCAAAGGTCCAGAGAGACTCTCCTCTCGCAGAACAGTGTCTGCAGCATGAAACCCACTGCCAACTTTGCAATCAGAATTCAAATAAAATTCAAATTAGGACTGAACAAAACTGTTAAATCTGCGTTATTTTTTGTTTTTCCCCAGATAAACTACGCAGAATGGAGCTAATTATAACAATGCAATCTGCAATAGGCAAATGAGCAAATTAGAGCAGCAATTCAATTTTCACAGATAACAATGCAGTTTTTAAGTGATGATTTGTTTATTAAGGAAAAAAATTATCCAAACCTACATGGCCCTACGTGAAAAAGTAACTGCTCCTTGAAAAATCATGAAGTAACTTCGGTTAACCACATTGTTTGGAAGGCTGAGTGCAATTCCACTAGCCACACCCAGGCCGGATTACTGCTAGACCTGCTGAATCCAGAGATCACTTAAGAAGTAGACTAAAATATCCCAGAAAAGGAGAGACATCATGCCGTGATCTGAAGAAATTCAGGAACAGATGAGAAACAAAGTAATTGACATCTATCGGTCTGGAAAAGATTATGTCTAAAGCTCTGGGACCCCAGCGAGTCATGGTGAGGGCCATTGCTCACAAATGGAGAAAACATGGAACAGTGGTGAACCTTCCTAGGAGTGGCCAGCCTACAAAAATTACCCCAAAAAAACATCTGGATGACGAAACAAAAGTTTTAACGGGTGTGCATTTCAGAAAAAGAACGTCATACCAACAGTCAAGCATGGTGATGATGATAGTGTGATGGTCTGGGTCTGCTTTGCTGCATCAGGACCTGGACGACTTGCTGTGATTGATGGAACCATGAATTCTGCTCTCTACCAAAAAATCCTGAAGGAGAATGTCTGGCCATCAGTTAGTGACCTCAAGCTGAAGCGCACTTGGGTTCTGCAGCAGGACAATGATCCAAAACACACTAGCACGTCCACCTCTGAATGGTTTAACATGTAGGTTTTGGAGTGGCCTAGTCAAAGTCCGGACTTGAATCCAACTGACATGCTGTAGCATGACCTTAAAAAACCGGTTCATGCTTGGAAACCATCCAATATGGCTGAATTAAAACAATTATCCAAAGAAGAGTGGGCCAGATTTCCTCCGCAGCAATGTGAAAGACCCATTGCCAGTTGTTGCAAATGCTTAATTGCAGTTGTTGCTGCTACGGGTGACACAACCAGTTATTAGGTTTAGGGGGCAATTACTTTTTCACATAGGGCCATGTAGGTTTGGATAGTTTTTTTGTCCTTAATAAATGAAATCATCACTTAAAAACTGCAATTTGTGTTTACTTGGGTTATCTTTATCTAGTATTCAAATTTGTTTGATAATCTGAAACATTTGAGTGTGACAAACATGCAAAAAAAAAAAGAAATCAGGAAGGGGCAAATGCTTTTTCACAGCACTGCATTTAATAATGAGAAATGCACATGTGCCATACTATGCTCATTCTTCCATTAAGCTTAAGTTTTTCCTTCTTTTCTTGTCTTAAGTATTATTATCCTTAAGATAAACAAACATCTCAGCAACCAGGCTGACTGAAGATTGCACTTCACAAGATTTTCCCCATGTATAGAAACTATTATGATTTCACCTTCTTTTAGACTTCTGGAGTTACTTTTATTTTTGTTTATGTCCATGTAAAATTATGATCTGAGCGTCACTCAAGCACACAAAGACACACACAGCAGGTTAGCTTCCCAGAGGTCAGAGCAAGGGCGTGCACCACCTGCCAGGCTGTCTCCCTCAATCTAACAAATGGAGAAAGTGGGTTTTCTCTGGACCTCATTAAGACAGCGGCCGCTGGAGGAATTCAGCCAAGCGCAATACATCAAGCTTAATTTACACAGTAATCTGATGAGGTGTGGGTTGGTGGACAGTGAGCCTCAGGGCATGTTACCGAAGTGACACGCACGTGCACATGCACACGCACACACTGATATCTATGTTGTATAGGCTATTATTATGATTAGTATTTTTTTAATACATTACATGCTTTTGAGTGGTGTATGTAAATACTCTTTTGTGGATAATTAATCTGGAGAAACCAAGGAGCTGGTAGTACACTTCTGCAGGCACAAACATCCTCTACTGCAACCACTAAACATCCAGGGCCTGGACATTGAGGCTGTGGACAGCTACAGGTACCTCGGTGTTCATCATTATGGACTCATAATACAAATGCTCTCTACAAAAAAAGTGCAGAGCAAGCTGTACCTGCTGTGGAGTCTCAGGTCTTTTGGAGTGAAGGGGCCGCTCCTGAAGACCTTTTATGACTCCGTGATGGCAGCAGCACATGCTGCTGGGGACAGAAAGAGACTGAACAGTCTGATCCGGAGGGCCAGCTCTGTTCTAGGATGCCCTCTGGACCCAGTGGCAGCTGTGTTTGACAGAAGAATGGTGGCTAAGCAGTCATCCCTGTTGGAGAACATCTCCCACCCCATGCAGGAGACTCTTGACAAAACTGAGCAGGTCCTTCAGTGGCAGGCTGCTGCATCCATGGTGTGGAAAGGAGAGATTCTGCAAGTCTTACCTTCCAACCGCTGTCAGACTCTACAAAAAGGACCTTGCAGGTGACCACACATGCACTGACGAACAAACAAACATCCAAAACACCATGGTAGATTCTCTTATGTGCAATATTACTTGAGTGCAACTTTTCTGATGCAACATGCGGGTTGGTATATTATTATTACTGGGTGAAATGTGCAATTTTTCTTCTGCATTAATACTGTTTTTGTCAATGCCTGTCAGTCCATTGTGTACGTGTGGGTACATGTGTGTGTGTGTGTGTGTGTATGTATGTACGCATGTATACACACACACACAAACACACACACACACACACATATATATATACACACATCCTGTTCCAAATTATTATGCAAATGATATTTTTCTCATTTATCTAAATAATTGATGTAAACAACAGTCAGAATAATT
>JBBJLS010074235.1:0-28539 GCA_037577275.1 Bryconaethiops microstoma
TCATGCTGGAATAGAAAAGGTTCTTCCCCAAACTGTGTCCACAAAGTTGGAAGCATGGCATTGTTCAAAATGTCTTGCTATGCTGATGCATTAAGACTGGCCTTCACTGGAAGTAAGGGGCCACCTGAATTCAATAATATCACTTCAATATGTAGTGTTGTTACGGCTGCCATTAATCCAGTATAAGGTTGTAACACTGTGGTCTTCCTCTCTCAAGGTGCTGTAAAAACGAGTAAAATCTCAGGATTCATCATCTCTCTTGAAGGTTAAATGCTAGGCTATTCATTGGAAAATGAATCTCTTTCAGCTGGTGATCTTCTTCACTTAATGTGTAAACAACTTCATTCCACCCTACCTTACTATTTTTATCATTTGTCTGATTTTATTTGATTTGGCGAAGCACTTTGTCTTCAATTTCCTCCTGGTGTTCTTTGCTTTTATTAATGTAAAGCACATTCAGTTGCTTGTCTGTATGAAATCTGCTATAAAAATACACTTGCCTTGCCTTGCCTTTAACATCACAGTGTACCCTTCATCATCCTTACTCACCATCATCTATCATTTGAAATGATATGTCTATTATTTTGTGGTCATTTTTAAACAAGTACATGCAGTTCCCAGAAATCAGTGAGAATGAATTTCTTCATGAATGGGTTATACTATAAAAAAAACTCTTTTCTTGTTTTTAAAAATTATTCATTAAATCATTCATTACCAAGCAATTCATCAACACAATGTTTTTCTGATAAAAAAAAGAAGAAGATCTAACTCAATCAATCAATTAATCAATTAATCAATCAATCAATTACTCAATTAATCAGTCAATCAATAAATATACAAACAAATAAATAAACAAACATGTATTAATAACATTGATTATTATTACTATGGTGGTTATTATTATTATTATTATTATTATTATTATTATTATTATTATTATTACTTACAATTTACAATTTACATTTAAACCAGCTTTCACACATATAGTGTAGCTCAGAGAGCTTCACAGAAGGTGAAAGTGTGATATGACTTAGTGCCAAATGGATCACTACAGTTATCTTACTTACGTCTCCACAACAAAGTTTGAAATTTCCTCTTCATTGTCAAAAAAGACTGTTGCTGTATTGCATAACCTCATTGCAGGCACCTCAGCAGTCATTGGTGTGAAACAGGCTTCAGTCAGATTTATTAGGAAACAAAGCAAATACGAACTAGATTAGTTCCTGTGCTGTGCTGTGGACGTCACTCACAGAGCGAGGGGCCTCTATACGCCATCTCTGTGGAAATGCCCTTGGTGCGCAGCGCTCAAAACATCCACCTTGGCATGGGAAGATGGCAATTTTACTCCACACACACTCACACATACACACACGCACACACACACGCACACACACACACACACACACACACACACATACATTCACAAAGACACACACACTCACACACACCTCCTTCCCCACACAGTAACAGAGGAAGAGGAAGAAGCAGCTGGGCCTCCACGCTCCCCACTACAGCTTCTCCCTTTCCCTCACCTCTCGGGAGAGCAAGTGTTGTGCTAGATCCACAAAAACTCCCTCTATGACACCAATTGTTTCCTGAGTTTGCGAGGTCAGTCTTCCCCGGCGGAAACTGTTGGACACCCCTGGTTAGAGCGCCAACGACCCTGGGAAGACTGCGCTGGCAGCAGGCCACATCTCTGTTTATGAGCGAGTGCAGAACAATGGCAGGAGCTGCTCTTCTCATGGCACATGTGTTTTGTCCGAAGTGGAAGGACCTAAAGTTTGATCTGACCTTTGACCTTTCGCTCTCGCCAAGACAGGGATTAAGGCATTATTTCTCAAATGGACTTTAACGTAATAGACCCATATCATACAAATGTAATCTATATACTCCATATGTTTCATTCACTCCCCAATCCAAGCAGCAAAACAGGCCGTTTTAAATTCATCACTTTTTTGATGTCACAAAAGTACCAAAATATTTGCATATTCTGTAGCTGGTCCCACTAGTTCACACAGTTTTACATCCCCGAGGATCTGACAAGGAGTAGACATATTCAAGCCCAGTCTGTAAAGGCAAGGCAGGGTCTATACCATCTGAAACAGCTGAGGAGGTTTTGGGTCTCCCCAGTGACCTTAAAAACATTTTACCCTGGTGCTGTAGAAAGTGTCCTGACTCAGAACATCACCTCCTGATTTGAGACTCGTCTCACCCGGTAACTGTCTGTCTGACATGCAGAAATCAAGTAGACACCAAAACAAAGACTCTCAGGCCAAAACAAAGACTCTCAGGAGGAGTTTCACTCCTCAGACCATAAGACTCTTAACCAGGACACAACACCACAACTTTAATTGTTTATTGTAACATAAACTGAACTCTCTGCCTCACTGTATCTCACCTGCTTCTCTACCTCACTATATCTCACCTGCCTCTCTACCTCACTGTATCTCACCTGCCCTGCTACCTCACTATATCTCACCTGCCTCTCCACCTCACTGTATCTCACCTGCCCTGCTACCTCACAGTATCTCTCCTGCCTCTCCACCTCACTGTATCTCACCTGCCTCTCTACCTCGCTGTATCTTACCTGCCTCTCTACCTCACTGTATCTCACCTGCGCCTCTGCCTCACTGGACATCACCTGCCTCTCTACCTCACTGTACCTCACCTGCCTCTCTACCTCAGTCTATCTCAGCTGCCTCTCTTCCTCACTGTATCTCAGCTGCCTCTCTACTTCTCTATCTCTCTGTATCAGCCACCTGTTTTTTATTTCTATATACATCAACAGCTACTAGAAGATTGCACTTTCCTGTACATACTCCATAGATTTGCACACTTGTAAATTTTGTTTACACTTGTTTACAGTTGTAATGTTTATTTGAATAGGTTTTTTTCTAATTATTTGTATTACTTAATTCCAGCCTTTATTTTTCTCTTTAATTTATTGCCACTACATTGCACAGTCTCAGAGACATTTCAGGGGCTCATTTCACTACATGTTGAACTGTGTATGTGACAAAGAATCTTAAATACAGACTCAGGCCTACACAGGACTGCTACATTCACATACACATTTAGGTCTGTTAGAAATTCAAATTGACATTCCTGTTTGATACTTCCTTCCAATCAGTGTCTCTGTAACAGTTAATTGAGAGAAAATTTCTGATCTCTCTGTGTCCAGAATGCAACGCATCCGAGCACAAGCTCAAGTGGACTTGCAGCATTCAGGGCAAAAATACAATACATTATGACACACAATATAAGCCTGATAGGAGAAACTTTTGAAGTGTCTGCACAGTAGATGGCAACATAATGCCACTGGACTGTGTAAATGTACCCATTCAGCAGGTTGCTCTGCTAGATTTTCAACATTACCTGCACAGTTTAAATTAAATCATGTAATATGTAGCACTTTATGTGCACTTTTTTACTGGCACATTATCTGTGCACACTGCTAGGATTTGAAAAGAAAATAGTGAACATGATCTTAGGATGAGTTTAATGCGACACTAATTTCAGAAAGGATATAACGCCCCCTTGTGGATAGTGGAAGAAGTTTCAGAACGTTTTTGTACTGAAAAGTAGTACAGTTTTTACCACGGAAAGAACATGACATTTGGTAAAAAATGGTAAGGAAGGAAGGATTGTGGCTAATATATCTCAGCCTTTGAACCTTTAATTTAAATAAATTTGAAACATTTTTAAGATTTCTACAAAACCTTATGTCTCAGTTATTGGCATCCCCATCTTTAGTGCATTGTGTCATCCCCATTTGCCAGGATAACAGTATGAGTCTTCTGCTATAATGGCCAGGAGACAGTTCTTCAATACAGAATCTCTCCAAATCCTCCTCTCTTTTCTCTTCAGCTCACCCCATGGGCTTTCAGTGGGGCCTGGGTCGGGGCCCTGGGCCGGCCGTAACAAAAGTTTCATTCTGTGATCACTGAAACAGATTTTGCATGGATTTAGATGGATATTTGGAACATTGTCCAGCTGGAAGATCCAACCATGACCTAGTTTTAGCTTTTTTGGCGGAAGCAGCCGGGTTTTCATTCAAAATTGTCTCGTACTTCATACAGTTAATAATACCGGCGTATCCTAACATGGTTCCCAGGACCTTGGGAAGAAAAACAACTGTAAATCATCATAGATTCTCCACTAATACTTAACAGTGGGTAAGTGGTGCTTTTTGAGTGACCATCCTTCCTTTTACACCAAACCCACCTTGAGTGTGCTACCATTCTACACAAAATATGACCTATGTTTCAGAAAAATGTTTGCCTTTCTAACCAACCTCCTCACTGTGTGTGGGGGTAAAATCAACATGTGTCCTCTTCTAGGCAGATTCACTACAGCTCCAGTTGTCTAAAAAATTATTTGCCCTAACAAATATGGACTTATTTAGGCATGTAGCTATTTTAGTCAATGCCTGATTTAACAGTTTCTGGTCATTCAAGAATCCGTACTTAAGAATGCATACCTCAGCTGCTATTTATACTTGTTTATACTTTTATACTGGTTATACTGGTTATACTGTTAATACTGTTTATACTGTTTGCACAATTTTCTACTACATTGCATTTTTTCCATCCTTGTACACTTTACTATATTTATACATATTGTTCAGAGCTGTCTACACACTCACGCCTCGAACTTGAACTAGACCAATTCGTCTCTCTGTATACCTGTATATGGTTGAGATGACAATAAAGTTTGCTGTGACTAACCATCAACACCCAATTGAGAATGATACAATTTAACTGAATAATATGAACATATGTCTCCACTGTAAAATTAAATTAATTTGATCCTAATATACTTGACATATGTTATAAGTGTAACAATCACCTGGGTTCACTGTACCATTGTTTGTGGAAGTGTGAAGAGATTCAAAAGTTTTGGTGCTCAGTGTTAAAATATATCTCTCAGATCATGTCTTCCCCTGTACCTTTATGTCCTAAATTATTAATTTTAGGCATTTATCCAGATGACTGTACTTTATCTTGTACAGAAAGAAAAATGGTTGACCTTTGTTTACTTCAGGCCAAACGTTGTATTGCATTATGCTGGAAGAATGTTGGTGGCTCCTCTTTTAACCACTGGTTAAATAACGTAACATCAAGTTTAGTTCTTGAGAAACTGACCTATATTGTTAGAAAAAGGTCTTCTGAATTTTATAACATTTGGAAGATGTTTCTGGAACTTAAAAAATGGAGAAGTTGAGAAAGTAGTGGGAGAGTGAGGAAATGAAAAATATGTAACTAAATATGGGGAATGTACGCAGTAACCTGTAACCTGTGGGGTTTTTTTTTTGTCCTTTTAAGTATTATTAAAATTGTTATTTTTATTATTTTCTTTACTGTCATATGTTTAAGATGTTCAAAGTGTTGAATGTTTATAAATACAAAATCCAATAAATAAAATCCAAAACCCAAAAATCAAAACAAAAATAAAAAGATGGCATAAACCATCTCATTCCATTTGCTACATTCACATGACAATAGTATATGTCAGTGTTTTTCCTACTACATGCCAAAAAACTGAACACGTTCAGAATTTACTCCGATTTTTCCATCAGGGGTCAGTGTTCAGCAATCCACATCGGTTCTCTTACCGAATGCGAAGAGAATTAAACACAGATGGGAAAAACAGCTTCATTTGTACTTTAGTGAATAGTTGATGACTCAAGTAACTAAATAAATGACTCAAGTTACTAACTTTTGCTTAAGCAAAAGTCCATCTCAAACAAGCAAACAAACAAATAAACTTCAAAAAAATACTCTTCTTAGTACATCCAGCACCTATCAGCACAGAAACTGAGGCCTGTTACTCTGTGCTCAGTCCCTAAATCGAACAGATGCTTTCACCAACATAACAGAGAGATTTACCAGAAGAAAAAGTGAATAGTAACTGGAATGGTGGCTAACAGAGAAAAAAAAAATCAAAAATGCATGTGCACGGCTGGAACAAAAGGATCAATACGCCTGTGCCATTATTTTTACAGGGCAAGCGTTACAATAGCACTGTGCTGCTGCTGCTTGCTGCTTGCCGTCTATTCACTTTTTTGATGAGCTGTTTGTTTCTATGACAACCTGAACCCTCACATGCTGCTGTCTGTGTAGCGGTGCATCAAGATTTTTTCTGCTAATGCAGACTATCCACTGTGTATACCTCACTGAACGACAATATACTTACCTTCCATCTGTGCATAAATGTGTCTGAACAAAAAGTGCCAGTATGCAAGTTCATTTGCAATTTGTAAAGAATGATTTCAGGAGTACAAATAGCATCCACTTATCTTGTTTTAACCTTTAACCAAAAGTCAGCGGTTAGAGTTCAGCGATGATGTTTAGCACTCTGTAGAATCAAGTTCACAGAAATCAGTAAACAGACAAAATACAGGATAAACAAAAACTACTAAAAACTCTTTATTTCCATCAGCATCCAAGCATCCCTTAATTAAGATCAGTTACTTTAGAACTGAAGTTCAGTTGTGCACATTGACCACTGACACATGTAGGAAATAATGCCAATAGTTATCATTAGTGTGACTGCAGAAGCAATCCTACTATTGTTCTTCTTACGTTTTATTTTTATTATTATTCTTTTTATAGGCTGCTTCTCGTCTGAGCTCGTACAGAATTTTGAAATGGATTCAACGCCAAAACATCTTTAATATCCGGTACAGTCCATGTGTATTCATTTTTTGATCAGTCGGGTGTCAACCATGCAATCACACTTGGCATTTTCTCATGGAAATGCAATCTAGTTACACTTCAGATAGTAAGTGTGACTGTGTCAATGTGTTGGATGCAAGAGAAATGGGCTGGTACAAAGACCTGAGTGACTTTGTTAAGGATGAAATTGTTATGGCCATATGACTGCGTTACCGCAATTTCATTCATTAATTTATAAATTTGTCATTAATTTGTAAGGGCAGTGAAGGATATTCCATCTGGCCCAAATCAACAAAAAGGTGACTGTGGTAGAAATCAACAAACGTTTAATGCTGGTTACCGGACTTGCAAAGGGCACACAGTGTTAGAATGGGACCCTGGAGCAAAGGAAGAGGGGACCAGGATTGCATGTGGATTCATGTCAGTTTGACACCTGCAACCTACATATACAGCCCTTTATGGCAAAGGGGACAAAGGCAGTCAAATCTCTTGCCCTGCCACTCTACACACATAGCTAAGGAATTGGTTGAAGAACATGATGAGGAGATCATGCGAAGGTGTTGGCTGGCCTCCAAATTTCTTAATCAAGCATCTGAATGCTGAAATAACAAATGTGCTCTGCAGCAGCCCCACCTTGCAATTTACAGGATTTAAGGTATCTGTTAGTAACACCTTGAGGCAAGATACCACAGGGCACCCTCAAAGATCTTACATTGTCTCGGCAGACCTCAGCAAGTTGGAGCTGTTTTGGCAGCATGTAGAAACATATTAAGTGGGTGCTTATAATGTTTCCACTCACTGGTGTATAGCTTCCATAGAAAAGTATTGCCAAGAGAATGGGACGCTCTGGAGTACACAAAGCCTAAGTGAAGTGAAGTGACCGGCACAGTGTGAACAGCACAATATTCTTCGCCAAGTAAAGCTGCGTGCAGCCATAAACACAGCACTGTTTGTTGATGGCTCCTTGCTTAAGTGTAACTCAGTGGTGCCCAGCAGTCTTGGGTTTCAAACCCACAGCCTTCTGATCGCAGCGGCAACTCAATAACCACTAAGGTCACCAATCAGACGCGTTGGGGTATATAGCCTTCTGTGGAACAGTGGAACTGGATTCTCAGGAATGATATTTACAGCTGTTCCTGAGCTTCGCGTCCTGGTGCTCTTTGCTTATACACCAATGAGCCAAAACATTTGGACACAATGTAACTTGTTTACTTTTGTGAACGAGACAAATGCTATCAAGAAAGTATAAATATATGAAGGACATGCAGCTTAAAATGGGACACTATTCCTCACTCTTTCGGTTTTTCATTGGCACAGCCACTTTAAAAACACGCTCGTCCTTGTGAGTTTGGTTATAAGATAACACTTATCAATCTTCTGCAGTGCATAAACACTCAACTTCAGCAACTCTAGAGTCCCTTCGGTTGGGAAAAAAGGACAAAGGTCAGCTCTGTTTGGCCTGTCTGAGAGTTCTGAGCGAGGGGCAGGTGCAGATTAGGCCAGTGTGTGTGCGAGAGCCCATCCGGCCCTCAAGGCCAGAGGAGGAATCATAAACACAAAACACACCTCTCAGGGCCTGCAAGGCCTGGCTGAACAGACAAACTTTACTATACGAGTGGGAGGTGGCTTGTAAACTGTTTGTGTGACTGGAATTGCATTTTTATTACAAACCTGCTTGTCAACAGGTCTTATATTATTCACACTTTGTGGACGACTGACAGATGGAAAAACCTCATAAATCATGAAGAGTTTAATCAGGGGTTTTACACCTGATTACTCCTCATGTTTGATTAACCACAAGACTTATTTTTCTGTTATTATGGCTTATTATTCAGTAACTACTATTCATTAAGTACAATGAAACTGATACAGCTTTTAGCTTTGTGGTGAGCTACATACAGGTCCTTCCAGTTAGCTACAAATGAGTAAAAAAAAAAAAGAAATGTGGTTGAACAGGCATTTTAATAGCAAACTGAAGCAAGCCTTAGCTTTCAGACTAATTCCCTTAGTAGCTGTTTGTTGGTTTAAATGATTTGCAGGTCCAAAGCCAAAGAGGTTTATCCACTTTGCTGAATTTGCTAAGGCTGGATCAGCTGCTTCAGGGAAAAGTCAGTGAGATTGAGAGATTGGTGCTATTTTGCACGCCTAAAAGCCTGAAAACAAAGGGGTGGCAGCAGTTTAGTGGGTAAAACACTTCCCTGTGAACCTGATGACCACAAAGTCGCAGGTTCAAACCCCCACTTTCTACTACTGTGGCCTTGAGCAAGACACTTAACCCTCAGTGTCTCCAGGGGGACTGTAATGATTGTAAGTCGCTCTGGATAAGGGTGTCAGCCAAATTCTGTAAATGTAAAATTTAAACTGCAGATACAGTAAAATATAACATACTGTTGAGGAAAACTCACTTAATGTCATTCATCTTCTTTTCCCCTCATGTAGTAGCAGTATATTGTAGCTGTCAGTACAAAACCTCTTGTCCCACAATAAAGTATTATTTTTCAATGCAAGTCAATGTAAAGAGATTTTATTCTAAGTCATATAAGATTTGTATTGGTCCATTTGTCATAAAGCTTTGACATAATATAAAGAGAACCTGGTATTTTCAAATAATGTAAAAATAGTGGAAGACGATTAAAAAATCAGAGAGACATGGTTTTGTTCTGACAGTGACATTTTATATTTCTAGATTGTATAGTGAATATTTTATTCTGCACTGTTGATATAGTATTTTATTCTATTTTATTGTTTTCTTAATTTTTGCTGCTCTTAACTTTGTACTGTCCAGTTTCTGCCGTGACAAAGCAAATTTCAAAGCTTATTTTATCTTATCTTCTATCTTATCTTATCTTATCTTATCTTATCTTATCTTATCTTATCTTACCTTACCTTACCTTACCTTACCTTACCTTACCAAATATGACCGCTCCTATTAAGCAAAACCCCTGAGACACATTCTTTTACATCTCCGATTTAATTTTGATTTTGGATTTGCCAAAGGTTACCTTAAACAGTTACCAATGCTGTCACTGAAGCTGCTCTCTCGTCAGATTTCATGTGACCTCCAGTCCTGCACAGTGCGATGTGTGGCCAGACTTTGTATCTTAGAGATGCTGTGCTCCTGCTGGAGTCATTGAGGTCATGGAACGCAGAGGGGCGGTGGACAAGGGGACAAAGCAGATTACGGAGGAGGAATGTGGTTCAAGGGCAAAGCCTGTTCTCCTACAGTTTCTCTTTGGAAAATGGTCAAAAAGCACTGCAAGACTCCTTAGATCTGGCAAAGGAGAATGAACTTTATATTCGTATAGTCTCTTTATACCAGGATGATATAATGGGCTCTATAAATGTGAAGAGGCCGGTACACTAATTTAGATTCAGCATGACCAGACATGAACTGGAATCAGGTTAATAACAGCAGTAGCTGTGCCCTTCAGTGTTGTTTTAAGTAGGCGTTTACCCAGTCAAAACGAATCCTGCCGAGTCACTCTGATTAATCATATAATGCCTGAGCAGCTAGAACGATCAAGTCAGCTCAAGAAGAGCTTTAAGGTCATCTCAGCCATTTAGAGTACAACACACCGTAAAAACTAACTCACACTCACCTTGGACCTTATGGTGCAACAATGCATCCAGCAGCACAGAAAATAAGCTAGGCAGGCAAGGATAGGTTTTGGTGATTATAATAGACACATTTGGACACCAAACTTGCTAGGATTGATTAATTGCATTTGGGGTGGGTGAACATGTCAATTTGATATTTTTTTTTGGAAAACTATTCCTTTAAAAATAAAGGTTATTTGGAGTGATGCCTAGAAGTACCACTTCTGAGTCCCTAAAGCAGTGATCTCCAGTCATGGTGACACACTGCCCCACACTCAACACATCTGATCTCATTAAATACTTAATAATTACCTGATGAGCTGAGTCTATTAGAGGTAAAGGATCTGTACCTAGAACCATGGCATCCAAGTCAAAAAGCATTAAGGATAATTTATTTTTTAAGAATGTAACTCAAGTAGAGTTCTGTTTCTGAAGTGCTGGCTGGACAAAACATTGCATGTTTACTCAACAGGCCACTACTTTAATGCAATGGTTCCTTTAACTGTGAGAAAACTAAAGGGCAAATATTGCCCCTCAATGAACGTCACTTTATGTTCCCTTGGTCTCGCTACCACCTGTTTCACCTCGCAGATTGGCTTCAATTCACCCTCCTCCCAGACAGGAGAGCACCAATCAGAGGAGTAGGAGGTAACAGCACTCAGTTCCAGCATGATGTGGGAGGATATGGACAGGTTATACCTTTGTGTACAAGTGTACAAATTTAACAACTGTCATTCACCACAGGATATATTCTTACTCACTGTATAACTTAAAGTGGCCATGCAGGAACACATCATAGCACAGCACAGCAAACAGCACAGTGTGAACAGGGTGAAAATCATTCTCCGCTTTTAACCCGGTTACCCAAGTGAAGCACTGGTCAGCTAGCAAGGCAGCTGCTTGGGAGCAGTGTGTGGGGATGGTATGTTGCTCAGGGGTACCTCAGTGGTGCCACTGGAAGTCCTGGGCATCAAACCCACAACCTTCCTATCGCAGGAACACCAGCCCACCAGCTGATCAACTGAGACTGATATTATTCCCTAAGGCAATAGGAGAGGGTCAATATTGCTGGTGCCATGATCATGTGCTGAAGGTAATCACTGAGTTTATCTGCAGCAGCATTGACCAGATTAAGCATCTCTGACCACTAAAATGTGCAATCACATTTGTAAGATAATGACAATATGCAAATCCTCATCCAAAAGCCCAAGCAGGCTTGGAACAGCACATGACTGACAGGAGGCCAGCGAGAGGAAAAAGAGAAGCGGAGTGCTGTAGATAGGCTTGGCTTGTACAGTGCATGCCAATTGAAGCAGGGGCAAGGGCTTAATGGAAAAATAACTGTGCAAAGCCTACAGCCTCTGGGGCATCACTGGTTCATAAAAGAGAGAAACGATTGTTGGAGCTACAGAGGCAGCAGAGAAAGCTTTGAGAAGGCTCTGGATCAGGATGGACATGCTCTGGACTAATGCCTCTTAGACAAAGGCCAGGCGCTGATCACTCCCTGTCAGGTCACCTGAGTGAGGGTTTCTGAAGTTAAAAGACTTGAAACACCCAATGACCCCAGTTATTGTCAGCAGTGAATGACCCCAGCTACTATAAGTGAAGTGCATCGCTAGATGTACACTACCAGTGTAGTTTTGCACACCACAGGTTTTTACCACTTATCTATAAACTACAGATTTTTATTCTTGATAAGCTTTGAATAGTTGTTAAGTGAAATATGTCAAACATCGAAAATATGTCAAACAAAACAAGTTTCTTTTACAACACGGAAAAATATGGAACAGTGCATGTCTGACATTTTATTAACTGGTTGTGCGGTCATATGTGAATATTAAGTGAATAGCATGCAAAAGAAGAAAATCACAGTCTTTGCAAAAACTTTTGACTGGTGGGGTATGTACCTATCGCAAACATGTGTGGATGCAAGGTGATTCACTCTGACGTTGGTTTTACTAAATTAGTGAGGACATTTCATTGACTTTGTAAAACTACTATACCCACACCTAAACCTAACACTAACCTCAGCATCTCAAAGGCAATTTCTCTGCTTCTTAGCTTTTCCTACAGAAATCTACAGATTTTCCAGCATTCCTGTCATTATAAGGACAATTGGTTCACACATGCATTTACACACGCACACATATATATTGAGTTTAGTTGCAGTTAATGCTCTGTAATGGTGCATAATTAAGTTATTTCTTTATACGGTTAGTTTATGTATAAGATTAATGCAAAGGCTTTCAAATCAGACCAAGAAAATGGCTACTTATTCCCCAGTTTATTTGAATTTCCTCTTCCACCCTAACCATTTTAACTATTTAAGTTGGAACAGACCCAACTTCATCCTCACATTAATTGCAAGTTTTATATAAACCCCTTTTAAGACCTTTAAATACACTTTATAGACAGAAGTATTGGGACACACCAACTGCATTTGGAATCCAAAGTTTTTGTCTTACTATAAGGATCTGAAGTGCAGTATTATTAGGAGTCAGAGGGCCCAAAATCTGATGAAATACACACGATGACGCGACACTGCAGCGTCACCAACCTTTTTAACCAATCAAAACGTAGGCGTGCAGGAACTCTCTTTTGTGATTGGTGGAAAGTTTCTTTTTCAGTATCGCTGCCGTATAAATGACAGCAAAGGGAGTGTATGGGCATGGACGGACCAAAGGACAGATAGGAGAGTGGGGGGTTCTGGGTCAGACAAAACACACACAGAGATACACACACACACACACACACACCTCGGGGTGAGCATGGTGGACAGTGTGTACCGGACCCGGTCCCTGGGCGTGGGTGCCGTGGGCCTGCCGGACCAGTATGCGGACGGTAAAGCTGCTAAGGTCTGGCAGCTGTATATCGGAGACACCAGGAGGAGGACGGAGGAGTACCGAAGCTGGCTGGTGCGTCTGCTCAAACAGCACAACTGCAGCAGGGTGCTGGACGTGGCCTGTGGGACAGGGTAGGACACTACACACACATCGTCTCTACAGTGTTTACACTCTGTAACGCTCCTGTTACCTGCAGTCTTGTTTCCGTGTTTACCCTCTATAACACTAATTTTCAGTGTTTACCATCATTAACACTCCCGTTTCAGTGTTTACCCTCTATAACACTCTTGCTTCATTGTTTACCCTCTAGAACACTAGTTTTAGTGATTACCCTCTATAACACACCTGTTTTAGTGTTTACCTTCTGTAACACTCCTGTTTTAGTGTTTACCCTCTATAACACACCTGTTACCCTCTATAACACTCCTGTTTTAATGTTCACCCTCTACAACACTCCTGTTTTCGTGTTTACCCTCTATAACACTCCCGTTTTAGTGTTTACCCTCTGTAACACTCCCGTTTTAGTGTTTATCCTCTATAACACTCCTGTTTTAGTGTTTATCCTCTATAACACTCCTGTTTTAGTGTTTATCCTCTATAACACTCCTGTTTTAGTGTTTACCCTCTATAACACTCCTGTTTTAGTGTTTACCCTCTATAACACACTTGTTTTAGTGTTTACCCTCTATAATACTCTTGATTTAGTGTTTGCCTTGTGTAAGACTCCTGTTTTAGTCTTTACCATCTACAACAGTCCTGTTTTCATGTTTACCCACTATAATACTTCTGTTTCAGTGTTTACCCATCGTAATACTCTTTTTTTTAGTGTATACCCTCTGTAACGCTCCTGTTTTAGTGTTTACCCTCTGTAACACTCCTTTTTTAGTGTTTACCCTCTATAGCACTCCTGTTTTAGTGTTGACCCCCTGTAACACTCCTGTTTTAGTGTTTATCCTCTATGACAATCCTGTTTTAGTGTTTACCTTTACAACACTCCTGTTTTAGTGTTTACTTGCTGTAACACTCTTGTTTTAGTGTTCACCTGAAACAGCTTCATTTGAAACAGTTGAAATAGTCTTTCAGAGTAAATGGTTACTGAGTTAAAACCATCAGTTCCCAGTAGTACCACCTTCCCTGATGGTGTAACATATTGCATAATAAACTCAGACATGCTCTGATTATATTGCAACATAGTCTGCTGACTTATGATTCCAGCAATCTTATGAGATCATTACAAATCCCCCTGTGTGACATGAATCTAAGAAATGTATCATAGATGTATGAAGGTTTGTGTGAAGGGGTGCAGATGCATGATGGTGTGTGTGAAGGTGTGTACATGTATGATGGTGTGTGAAGGTGTGCAGATGTAAGAAGGTGTGTGTGAAGGGGTGTAGATGTATCATGGTGGGTATGAAGGTGTGTAGATGTATGAAGGTGTATGTGAAGGTGTGTAGATGTATGATGACATGTGTGAAGGTGTGTAGATGTATGATGGCGTGTGTGAAGGTGTGTTAGATGTAGTATGATGCTATGTTAACAGAACAAGAAGACTTGCACTCTGGTGATCATGCTTTTAAAGTATGCAGAGAAAAATCCAAAGAAGATGAGGCGTACCAGTGTTTCACCTACCGGTATTCCTTCATTACTCATCCATACTGTTTGGATTTTGCACGCTATGTCGCGTTGATGAATACGTCATGTTGCATTTTCATTGGCTGGTCAGTAGATATAGGTTGTAGCAGCACACACACTGTGAGATGGTCGTTCTAAAAATGTTCCTGCCAGAAAATAATTGCAGGCTATCTTTCGTCACCATAATGATGGCCGTCATTGAACCTCTCTCACAGTACAACGTAGGACCACTGTTTAGGAGCCACAACCAAAGAAAGCAGCACGATTGTTTCATGGTTGTCAAATCATACAATGTATACAAGGCATTAGTCTTTTAGGGCTGCTCCGAACTCTAAGGACTGGTCTCTAAATCCCACATAAAACCTTATCCTAGACTAGCAAAGAATTTCCAGTGGTGATTCACCGTTGTATTGTTAATTAGTCTATTGACTGGGAAACTGGCCGTACAAGTGTTAATCAACTATCACACCACTAGCAACCTGAGCGCCTCAGTGGAAAAACAGTACAGACACATTTTGGTTTTGAACTTTTGAAGGCCTTGTTTTGTTAAAGGAACTAAAATAAGCATTATGAGAAAGAAGCAGAAATGGGTGGGGGGTGTCTCTCTGGCGTTAGCTGTTGTTCATTAATGCAACATCAGTGTTATAAATGATCAAATATTGTAAGTCTGAAATATAAGATGAATTACACAATAACTTCTGTACTAAGAACAACAGGATTTATTTTGAAATACTGTAAGTGAGTCACAGCACTTCAGAAACAAAGGGTGGCGGAAGATGTGACTCATATATAACTGGACGTAACATCTGAAAGATTATGAAATTTGGTGCTTGCACTCATGTATAATATTGTATATTATCATTGAGGTAATCATTTTCACTTGTTGATCGTAGGAATGACGAGAGAAGGATGATGGAATTTTAAGTGTGATGGGAATTGTGTCCTTTAAAGGCTGATATGATGATACGTGAATATGACCAGAAACCTAGACTTACATAGTCATTTTTCTTTTAGACTGGCTTTGAACACTGAAATCCTGGTTCTAAAAGAAAGTGTACTCATAAGAGTAATAAGGGCGTGACAGGATGAACTAACCTCGAAATTAACAGAATTGTCAAATATTTTAATGATGCTACTGTTCTATTATTTCCACAGAATTTGATCACTGTTTCGGATTTGTTTTCCCCTTTAAATAAATTAGATTGGACACACACCATTCTCTCACACCTATGGAAAATTTAAAATCCCTAGTTCACCTGGCACGCATGTCTTTAGACTGTGGGAGAAACCAGAGAAAATCCACACCACTCCACACACACAAGGCCAGGACCCAGATTTGAACCCCCAACCCTGGAGGTGTGAGGCAACAGCACTACCCACTGCGCTACTATAGGGCTGTGGTTGTGTCTGTGGTCCTGTATTACCTGTAGCTGTACCAGTATTGTTTAATGTGAAAAGAGAGTACAATGGAATTAGCAATAGCTGTATTGGGAAGGGATCACAGCTGTCCTTGGCTTTATTGTGCAGAAATATTGCAGAATGTGTTTCTTTGCCAAGAACACAATCTCTTTACGGCAAGGTATATTGGACACAGCAGTCAGACAAGATGAAGTTACTTGGTACCTCGGCCTTTTGAAGCCTGGTTCTGAATGAAAACAAATGGTTTAAAGAAGAAAATCTTGCCAACTTTACATACCTTGGATTGTTCAAATATCTGAAGATCACAATTCCAGCTGAAATTTTGCCACAAAGAAAGGCGCCTGCAGAACGAGCTTTCAGTGTTTGTGTAATTTTATAGATTCTTTAAATGCTTTCCTTCCCTCTGGGCCACTGAACTCTCCAATCTCTGCTAGCATAACACTGACACACTAATCTGGACTAATAATAGCCTCCACTGCTCCTGCTCGCTCACATGCAGCTGCTTCAGGGGCAGCGGCGGTTCAGACATTTGCCTCTTCAGCGCAATCTATGACCCTGACTCGTGCTGATGCAGTTTCTTTTGCAGACACTGATCTACTTAATGCCAATTTTGAGCTACTCGTGGCATTATGATTTGCCTGTGGGAGCCAAATATGTTTAGGTGTGCTCTATACGTTGTTGACCAGTGATCATGATGTTGGTCTTCGCAGTACATTTATAGACACAGAAATCTGAGTAACTTCTCTGTTTAAGCATTTACCCCCAACATCTAGAGGTCATGAAATTGAACCCCCGCAATGCCGCAACCATCCATAACTGAGAACCTGAGTGGAAAAAATGGCTGGTGGAGTTGAAAGGGTGAAGGTGGCGTAGTGGGTAGGATAGTTGTCTTTAGACCAAGAGGACATGGATTCGAATCCTGCCTACACTACACCACCACTGGGTTCCTAAGCAAGACCCTTAACCCCAAGTTGCTCCAGGGAAACTGTCCCGTGTAGTAGGGAATGGAGGTCACTTTGGATAAAAGCATCTGCTAAATGCCTTGAATATAAATGAAAGTGTGCCAGCTAGCATGGATTCAAAAACTGTTTAAAACAAAGTTAAGATAATTTTGGACTAAACTAAGTTTAATAAGTTACCTTCTAATCTTAATTATGACAAAAAAATTTACAGTGCTGACATCATGAATAGTTGTATGATTATATACTGTATTGTATGGCATATCACAATCACAGTTCTAACTGAAATGTTTTGAGTCAGTGAGCGCACTGTTTTTACTATGTGCTTTGAGCACCTTGACTGTGTTTTTTTCTGTGGGTGTCTTAATGAATCAGGATATTGATGTCTGTGTAAGTATTGCAGGCCAGTCTTTATTCAGCATATTTATTCAGTAAAGTGCATTATATACCGTTTTGTATGGCATATCACAATCACAGTTATAACTGAAATGTTTTGAGTCAGTGAGCTGTTACATATCATGTACTGATATGATAATGAACATCTCAGTATAGATATGTCATGTTTTGTCATGCATGCATATCTGGTTTAGAGATACAAAACTGGTGTTCTGAAAGGCTCTGATAGAGGGGATGTTGTCAGTGACCTCTTTGCAGAAAAAGGAATTTTTGTGGAATTTTAATGGCTACTTTCCCCGATGGTGGTGGGGTTGGGTTGGGTTGGGGGTGGGGCTATATTCAACCAGCTTGACCTCAGTGAGACAAAAATCCTGAAAGTGACATGGTAGAATAATTAATTTCACCCTGTATGTGCTTAGGAATGATTCTCAATACTGTCTGACTAGAGACTAGAGTGTCTGTGTAATGTATAATGGAAGTAGTGGGTGCAGACTTTAGTCTCTATCTTTACTGGTATTTCATTATGATAAAACTAATAATTTGGCTCCCCTGTGACTTTTGATAAGGACAGCATGATGCCATGTCATGAGTGTTTGATTGTGGCAAATGAACCTTGTCAATAAATCAGCTCACATAACACATATTTACAATTTTCTTACTGCACTTACAGTACAGAATCTCTTACAATGAGGAACAAGGCCTGATAGGCACATCAATATGTAGGCTATACTATAGTACAGGGGGTCCTCGAGTTATGAGGATCTTGACGCAACGTTTCAAGTTTCCGACGCTCACATTGGCGAACTAGTTTAGTGGCGCGAGGCAGAAGATACGCAGAATATGCAGAATGCACAAAATATGCAGAATGCGTAGTAATGTAGCGTATGAGTGAGGGAGGATGCTTATCTAAGTGCAAGTGTTCGGTTTGTGATTTTTTTTTTTTGGCATTTATCATGGCTTCTGAACAAATTTTTTGTCATTTTTACTCTTACTATAATAGTGTTTTAAGTACAGTATATTTATGTCCTTTTCTTTTTTCTGTGACTTAGTTGTGTTTTTATGTTCTAGATTTTACAACTGTGTTAGGATTGGTTATTGACTTGTGTTTCGACTTGCACCAAAATCCGGGTTACATCACTGCCCTAGGAACAGATCTCTGTCATAACTTGAGGACCCCCTGTATACTGTACTATATATTACACTTTGTTTCACACTTTTAAATGTCTTGACTAGTTTTAAGTATTCTAAGTATCAACATAATTTAGGGTATTACTTTATATAATCAGTAGTGATGGCTCTAGTCTACCATACTGTTGTTTAAATGTGAAACTTTTTTGCAGAGTGGATTCTATCATGTTGGTGGAGGAGGGATTCAAGATGGTTAGCGTGGATGCCAGTGACAAGATGCTGAAGTACGCTCTCAAGGAGAGATGGGAGAGGAGGAAAGAGGGAGCGTTTGATGAATGGGGTAAGAAGGGCCTCCTTCTTTAAGAGTTGTGGTGGTAACACTACAATGAGACCAACCTTATCAATCAATAATGTATGCATGGTTAAAGATGAGTTTATTAATGGCTATTTATTAGGCAACGACCAACTTAAAGATCATTAATAAGTTAGAAATGAAAAGATTAACAATGAGTTGATCTGAGGAATATGAATATGTAATGAAGATGACAGGTGTATCAATAAATCCAGGCTCAGAATTTGGCAAGCAACAGGTCAGTGTTACCCTTTTTTTATTCATATGTTATAAAATAAAAGGCATTTTTAAAAAGATGAGGCCGTGGAGAGCTACAGATACCTTGGTGTCCATCTGAATAATAAACTGGACTGGACTCATAATACAAATGCACTCTACAAAAAAAACGGCAGAGCAGGCTGTACCTGCTGCGGAGGCTCGGGTCTTTTGGAGTGAAGGGCCCACTCTTGAAGACCTTTATTGACTCTGCTGGGGCAGTTGCATCTCTGTTGGGGACAGAAAAAGACTGAACAGGCAGATCCGGAGGGCCAGCACTGTTCTAGGATGCCCTCTGGACCCAGTGGAGGTTGTGAGTGACAGGAGAATGGTGGCTAAGCTGTCGTCCCTGCTGGATAACATCTCCCACACCATGCAGGAGACTCTGACAGCACTGAGCAGCTCCTTCAGTGGCAGGCTGCTGCACCCACAGTGTGGGACGGAGAGATTCCTCAGGTCTTTCCTTCCAACTGCTGTGAGACTCCACAACAAACCCCTTGCAGACGACACACGCACAAACAAACATACACACACATCCAGTACACCATGACAGTTTTCTCCTATGTGCACTTCTACTTGAGTGCAATTTTTTGGGTACCATTACTACTGGGCAAAACATGCAATTTAAATGTGCAATTCTTGTATGTGTGTATCCACAGTGTTCTAATATTTATTTATATACAGGGGTTGACATAATTTTTTTGCTGTAGTACTCAAATGAGTACCTACATGAATCAATTGGTATGCACCAAAATAAAAAATTTTCTCTGTGCCTTGGCAGTGGTTCTGTTGGGGGGGTGGGGGTGCATGCAGAGGTCAGTTTCTCGGTCATGGTGGGGGGGGCGGGCGCTAATATTAGCTGCTAACTGCCTTGCAAAGCATTGTGAAGTCCTGTGCAGAGGTCTGGGTCTCGGCCGTGTTTCGGGCCGTGAAGTCGAGGGGCGGGAATGAAGTTACTCAAATTAAGTATTTGCGCTGTGAATACTGAAAACTGCTACGCATTTGCGTACCACATAAGCCAATTTGTACTCGCGTATCACTTCTGTTTATATAGCCACTCTGTATCCAGACATATGCTCTCTGTGTACATACATACTTATCAAAGTATACATATAGTTTATACACACACACATATGTGTGTGTATATATTTTTAGAATACACATGCACATAGTTTTATCCTATTTTTATATTCCTAGATTGTATAGTAATTATAATTGGTACATTATTACTGTTTTGTCAATTACTGTATTACTGTTTCTGGTGCACTATTACTGCTTTTGTCAATACCTGCTGCTACCGAATGTACACTCCAATATGTACGTGTATGTATATCCACAGTGTTCTTACTCTGTACATATAAATACATACATATGCTCAATATGTATATATATATTTTCAATACACGAGACCATATTTATATATTTGTATTTGTGTTGTATAGTGTCCTTTTTATACTGTACTCTTGTATAGTTTTTATTCTATTGTTTTTGCTGCTCTTACCTCTGTACTGTCCAATTTCTGCCAAAGCAATGCAAATGTCCAACTTGTGGGACTAATAAAGGTTTATCTTATCTTATAACCATTAATAAACGGAATTTAAACCATCTTACGGTAAAATGTTGTATTTGCTCTTCTTTGCAGTAATCGAAGAAGCAAACTGGCTTACCTTATCTGAGGATGTTCAAAAGCCAGGAGATGGATTTGATGCAGTCATCTGTCTGGGGAACTCGTTTGCTCATCTACCAGACTTTAAAGGTAAGAATGTGACTCTTATTAATGTTTTAGTTCTGTATGTATTGAATTACTTATTCTCTCTTAGGGGACCAGAGTGATCAGAAGCTGGCCTTGCAGAACATTGGTAGCATGGTGAAACCTGGAGGAATCCTCATTATTGATCACCGTAACTATGACTACATCCTTGAGACCGGCCTAGCTCCACAAGGGAAAAACATTTATTATCAGGTGTGTTTTTCAAATACCAAAGCATATACATTTTACATTATTAGTATACACAATATTCAGTATGAATCTTACAGATGAATCAACAAATGAATTAGTAATTAAACAAAAAAAGTAAAATATAAATGCCTAGAAATACTTTCTAAGTTTCCTAATGTTTCCCCATGTTATCCTTCCAGCTCTGTGGATTCATGCTAACTTCATGTCTATACATCTCCTTTATTTAACATTTTGAAGTAACTGTGTGAGAGCAGTTAGATGTTGGTAATTAATTTTAATATCCACAATGAGTGCTCTTTAACATAAATTATGCAGCTCCGGAAAAAAAAAACATTTATTTTTAAATCAGTGTCTGTTAAATTCCTACACAAGCAGCTCATTCTGCTTTATGAGGTACTGATTACTGATCACTTGAATCAGATCTTATTTAATGAGGAAAAGTATGAAAGACACTGCTGTAATCAACACTCTCCTCTCGCAATGTTACCAGTTGGATGGTAAAACACTACTAGAAGTATATTGAAGATAATTATCGACATTTTGTTTGAGTGAACTTTGAATTATTGAAGTTCTGCAAACATAATTTCTTTTATTTTGATGTTTTGTCATTTCCTTCAAAATTATGATTTAGTTCAGTTCAATACTTGCACCTATAAACAGGGCTCCAGATGGCGACTAAATTTTTTATTTTGCGACTAGTTTTTTCATTTTAGTCGCCAATGGCGACTGTCTCTCAAAACCAAGAGAAATGAAAATAAAAGTACAAGAAAAGTGATAGCTTATAATGTGCAGTACACTCGAAACGAGTCTACCGTTCCTACCACATTATCATGTGATTAGTAATGGGAATTTCGGCTCTTTTTAATGAGTCGGATCATTTGGATCCAATAACTAAGAAGATCCTGCTCCTTTGGCTCCCAAACGCATAGACATACAGAGTAGACGATGCATTCCTGGTGTTCCCAGTTCACACGATCCGTCAGCGTGTCCGCCATACTGTGAGTGGCGAAAGCACCATGTAAACTAATACAGGTAGACGTGGTTTTCTGATGAAAACACAATAAGACAAAAATACAAACATTTTATTGTATACACATTGGATTAAGAAATAATTTCTGAAAACATTTCATTCATTCATTTCTCTCACACACACACTATGTGGTTACTGTGTTATCACTATAGTGGCTCGGTATTAAATACATACAGACTGGATCTAAAATCCTTGGAACAGAACTGTCTTACACAGCTTTTTCCATGTGTTATCACTCTGTAAGAGTGTTTAGTCTTGGAGTGTGGTGCAGCCTTAGTTCGTGGAAGACTGACACAACTAAAGACAAGAGCATAAAATTATGGTTGTCAATTCCAAACTGTGGCCTGGACAAACGATCAATCAAAGATACACTGACTGCTTGCCCTGATGTTGACTGTCAGATAACACGCTCCGCTACTTCAACCACCTTGACTGTCCACTCAGAAAGAATCATTAAACCTCCATTGTGTTTTAATGACAGCAAGTGGTAGCTTTGACCATATGATGCCGGTTCAGCATCTGTTACTAAACTACCACGGCACACATCACAGGACAGCTTTTCAAAATATGTTGAATGACAAACCCTGGTAAGGCACTTGGAGTGTTTATAGGAGCAGCAGAGACACAAATGGAAATACAAACTAGGCCCATGTAGACCATGGATGGGGTTTACCAAGGGAAAAAAAAATGCAAATCATTTTGATTGCAAAAATCACAAAAAAAATCGTGAAATCCTGGGGGGACTGAGTAATGTTCTATTTCTGTGGTCAGTCTAGTAATATTCTATGTTTATGACCAAATGTCTCTTTGTTTTCCCAAATTTAGTCAAAGAACCAACTCGTTCACGACTCGCAGGGCCTGGCAACATGTCGCAGAGCGCGTTCTAAAATATAGGAAAAATAAACATTAACTACACGAGAAATAGTGTTTTACTTTGGCAACAATTTAGTCCACGTCGTTATTTCTTGTTTCGTTTTAACGCTCTTTACATGGGGTAAGACTGGAGAAAAAATGTGCCATGACAATATTTTTTTAAATTTATATCACATTTGACAGAGATTATGGCTCCTGAAAAATAATATATTTTGTGTTTAGGAGCCCATTTTTATTTTGTCTGAATCCCTGTATAAAAGATAAAACCTGAGAAACTGAACTTTTTTGCAGTGGTCTGATTATTTCTTTCCGGAGCTGTCTATATTATATAATTATGCCTAATGATTTGTACATAGATAGTGCAAGGTCTTCCTAAGCAGTATTGGGTGAAATGCAGTGCTTTCTTTTGCTTTTACTCAATAAAGGCCCTAACCTCAAATTGTTTCCTGTCTGCCTGTGTGCATGCCTGCCTGTTAAGACAGGTTCAAACAGGTTCAGTTCAGACAGAAGATGTGATGACTAATAGGCCTACACGCCCATTAATGTATACTGCTGTTCAACAGACAGCCATGCAGTACTGATCAAACTTCGTCACCGAGGGTGCTGTTACATAATCCGGTACAGCAAGCTTAAATACACACGTGTAAAAGAAAACAGGCAAGCAAAATACTCGAAACAAAAGAAGGCGCAGGGAGAGGAAAAATACAGCAGACAAGCTGCCAGTTCATTTTCTAACTCACAATGCTGAAATGCCTAAATGTCAAGGAAAGCTGGAACATAAATATAAGATTAGTTGGGCTATTGCCAAAATGCTAAAACAAAATCTTCTCCCAAAAAGGACTACCATAAAAAAGAAGACAAACACAACTACACAGTCCGCAAAACACCAGGAGAAATGGAAACAAATGCAACATCCACATTAGACACACCTAACCTGTTGATCCACCCTGCAGATTTAAAGTTATTAATGATAGTTCATTAGATGCTGCACAGTGTGTGTTGCTGATCCTTTAGTCCTTCATCAGCGATCAGTTTCTGGACACTGTTGCCTGCATATTGTTGGTTAAATCACTGCTGTGTGTAATTCTACTCTATGCAATATACACACACACACACACACACACACACACACACACACACACATTAACATGCCACTACTGTGTCACTGCTGTACTGAGGATGATCCATCACCCAATTAATTTCTGCTCACTGGTGGTCCTGTGCACTGATGGACGGGGTAAAGGGGGCTAACAAATTTCAGAGAACAGATGGTCTATAGTCTGTAATTTTAAACTGATCAAAAGGACACTAAGAGTAGATAGGTGTACTTAATGAAGCGGCTTGTTAGATTAGGAAAAGCCAACTCAGCATCTAAGACTAAGTTCCAGCTATCCTTACTTCTGCATAGACTAACGATTAAGAGCTTTGAAGATTGCACAACATTGCACATCACATATAAATGCACAGAATGATAATAGCACCACAAGTGTTTGGTGATAATGATTGCTTCCAATATTTCGGTCAATAGCAATGTTCTCACACAGGTCAAAGATTAAATTCAAGCACACAAAGACATTTCTTATGAAACCATGCTTAACCTCACTGATAACACTTTTACATGATTCAGTAAACAGTTTTGGTTCATAAAGCAGACTCATAGCATTAAAGGAGCCCCAAGGGGAAATAATTACTTTTATATGTTAAGGAATCAAGCTAGTGCTATTATAATTAAAAGTAAAAGGGGAAATAATATACAGACCATTGCCTCGTGCATGTAGGTTTGCTGTAAGTGAACTGAGCACTTGGTTTTCAAAGAGTTATTTGGCTGGTATTTGTATTGTAGAGCGACTTGAAACAGGACATCGACACATCAGTGCTTTGGGTCAATAACAAGCCCCACATGGTCACACTGGACTACTCCCTGGAGATCCCACAAGCAGAGGGAGCACAGACGCCACCAGACACAAGGTAGGCTAAGGATACAATTTTACATGAGTATACTATTAATTATATTGATACACTGCAATGTTACATATTTACATTAATAGTATATTCATGTAATTTATTATTAATGTATTAAATTACATTAATATACTATTAATGTAAATATATAACATACATTTTCATGCTGATACTGGTTATTAGCCATTAGAAGTTTAGTGCAGTTGCCATTTTACTGTATATTATGTAAATATTGTTCCATGCCGTAGTTAAACAATTACATTAACCTTCACTTTCTGTACTATAAACAGGTTACATTATTTATGAATTTCCATTTGTTTAGATGTCAATGACTAAATTGTAATATAGTTCCCAACCACCGCACAACAAATTATAAGATCTTTTTTACTCAAACACAAATATGATACAAATTGAAGGTGCATGGGCAGCAATAACAGTACCAGGTAAGGGTTAATCGTGTGAAATGTACACCGTCAGTCTGACTTCCTGTTTGTTTTGCAGCAAGTTCCGCTTGTCGTATTACCCCCACCGGCTGGAGAGCTTCAAGGACCTCCTGAAGGAAGCCTTCTTTGGGAAGTGTGAGCAGAGCGTATTTGGTGATTTCAAGCAGTATAAGCCAGGCCAGGGAGAAGCCCCTCGTTACTTCATCCACGTGGTTAAAAAGACTGCTTAAAACAACAAAAGCCAAAGAGTTCAGTTGTTATTTTGTTGTGTTATTTGTTCGCCAGTCCTGTATCCTGTAAAAGACTTTCACAAACACAACGCCAAGGCAGAAGGCGCTCAACGTTACACATACGAATCCTTCGACCCCAAATGGTGCTGCGACTTAAATTATTATTATTTGTCTAGAGACATAAGGTAGGAGAATGTCTGTATCTGCTTGTGAATGTTTTGTTTTGACCTCCATTTAGGTCTCACAAATCCTCAGAAATCTATGGAGGTCACTGTGCATAGCTATAACCACAAACCTGATTAACTGTATCTGGAATGTCATATTTGCAATGATTTTTTGTATCCCAGATTGAACTTTTGAAACTTTTCAAGATTTAATTTTGAGTGGATAAATGTGCGACCTTTTAGTCTTAAACCGAAACTGTTAGAAGGGATGATGTGTCTTAAACCCTCACTAACATTTTTACAAAATGTGTATCAACACCTGTGCTCGAATTATGCTTTTCCAGATACCTTACTTTACATTACAAACTGAAAATGGGTGAGGCTATACCTGTGAACTGCATTGGCATAATTAAATGAAAATTGATGACAAGTGACAATTTCTCTGTTATACATAAGTAGTTCAGTCTTGATACTCAAGCCGAACCCTCACTGTTCACATTCTCTGTGCTCAGTTTAACCAGTAAAAGATTTATTTTTAACAGCTCTCAGTATTGTACTGGTAGATCATCTTTTGTTCAAAAAGTTAATCTCTCTTTGTTTAACTCTTCTCACTGCCAGAAACCCAGAATGTCTGAGTTTTTATTGTCTTTCATAAGCCTTTTAAGAAACGCAGACAGGCTCAGTCGAGAGCTTTCTGTGAGGTTGTGAGATTTTGAAAGGCTTGAAATCTTTTTTAGCTGGAAGAACTGTAGAAAGCTCACAGTCTCCGTCTGTCGGACGAGTTGTAGACCTGAAACTGTATAAAGCCTCATACAAAAGTAGAAGTTTTGTCGCATTTGTTGCAACGGTTATGATATTGTGCAGACCTGATTCTGTTTGTCTAGTCAGTTTGTTTGGCTGGAGTAGCAAAGAGCAAAGTTCAACAGAAGAATGTGCCAACAAAGTTTTGCCTCATGAACAAAAATCTAGGCGACTTGCCAGCCAGAATATTGTATCCTGTCAGCTGTAACTACACAATTTGGACAGTATGATTGTAAAGATTGTGTCAATGTTCGGATAGTAGAGTGATACAAATTCAAGCTGTACATTCATCTTTCAGTACCTGTTTGATGGCTTGTTTTCCCGTTCTGCTAAATTGTAAGGTTTTGTAGATTCTTTTTTCCACTTTGAGGGTAAGTGTTCTCCCAGTGCTTTCAGAAGATCAAAAGAGACAACTTGTTTTCTTTCTTTTTTCTGTTTTATCCTTTTATTTCTTTATGATTATTATAAAAAAATATATACTTGTAAGTAGACAAGTTGAGAAAAGTCTTATAAAACATTACAGAAAGTACTATTTCTGTGTTTGTGTGGTTCTTTCTGGAATACAGAAATGTTAAATACATGATGGACGTTTTCATGCGCAGTTATTATGAGATTTACGGTAGGGCATTGTAAACGTCTAATAAACATTTTATGAATCACATCATCTTTCTTCAGTTTCTACAGTAATGTGTCTAACTGATCTAAAGCTATTTAAATAATCATATTTTTGGGTGTGGTATCTTAACACACCGAAATGTATACCATGATTATAAATATACACATCAATCAAGACCTATATCTTTCCCATTCCTTTTATTTATACTATTTTCCTTCATCTGTCAGTGTTTACACGTTATTTCAAACCCATCTATAGTGGAAATAATCAGTTTTGGAATTCTTTGTAGAACTACAAAAACTTCTTTGTAGGCCACTACTGCTTCCATCCAAAAACGTCTAACAAAATAAGGACAGAATTAAAATTCCACATTTAGAGTCACCGCTTGTAAAAGTGCAACATTGAGAATTAGAGCTCAACATTTACTGTTTTTTTAAAACACATTTAGCTCTAAATGTGTGAAAATTGCGTTAAATTATGAAAAAATGACACGTCTAAATTTGTGAAGCTGTTTTTACAAACGGCACCCCATAAATTACTCCTGTCTATATTATATGGACAAAAGTATTGGGACGCCTGACCATTACACCAACAGGGACTTTAACGACACTGCATTCAGACACATAGACTTGGACTTGGTCCTCCTTTGCAGCCGCTATAATGGTTCATCCCCCATGTTCCAGAACTATTCATCCAACCTCGGTACCGGTACCACCTGTTATGGCTGAACACAATAAAATCCTCACAGCAATGTTCCAACCACAGTGTAAAGTCTTCCCAGAAGAGTACAGCAGCAAAGACAGGACACAGTCCCCATTATATTCTTGATTTCAGAAGAAACTTATGTCTAAAAACTTGTAAATTCCTATGATGGACAATACAAATGACCACAGGTCAACATACACTATATGAACAAAAAGTAATGGGAAACCTGACCATTACACCAACAGGGACTTTTATAAAACTGCATTCAGTTACATAGACTTTAATATGGAGTTGGTCCCCTTTGCAGCTGCTGTAATGCTCTGGACTCTGAGGGGAACTTGTTTTTCTATAACAAACTAGACTAAACATGAACGCCCTGCAGTTGCAAATAGCTTTGGTTTTATATTTGATTTGATTACTTTAATGTTTAAGTTGAGATTTACAGAAATATTTGAACTGTAACTGTGTAACTGTGTTAAAGGAAACACTGCTGTTAA
>JBBJLS010074306.1:0-28475 GCA_037577275.1 Bryconaethiops microstoma
ACAGTCATGCTGGAATAGAAAAGGTTCTTTCCCAAACTGTGTCCACAAAGTTGGAAGCATGGCGTTGTCCAAAATGTTTTGGTGTGCTGAAGCATTAAGATTGCCCTTCACTGGAAGTAAGGGGCAGGTGTGTCCCAATACTTTTGTCCATATAGTGTATTTCTATTGGCATGTCATGAACACGAACAAATACTATACTATCATATGGAGAAACGTTTGACATCCCTTTAAAGTGAGTCTTGCACATCCTGCTCATGGCCTGTATGATCGGCCTACCAGCCTTTTCCCTCTGTATCTTCACCTAAATGGAATTTTTTTACCTTAGTTTTTCTTTTCCAAAAAAAAAATAATACAAAAAAAAGATCAGAATCTGTACAAATGACCATATGCCGATTTTTCAAAATGGACATGTTTTAACAGTGTATGTGAATGAATTTTTAACTTTGCATAGAGCAAACTGTCGAGGAATACTGAAGAGTGTTGCGGGGAATGTTGGGGTAAATTGTAGGTCATTTAAAACCGTGAGGCTTATAATAATAGAGTGTTTTAAAACCGGTAACATTTAAAAACACAATTTTGTGACTTTTTAGGACACAGCCTGAGCGATTATTTTAGAATTTATATTTTTCAAAAGAAATGAATGTTAAAAATAAACAATTTATTAAATTGTCTGTTTTTCCCAATTTGAAGTCTTTTTTTGTCACTAATGGTGATCTTTGTTGTGAATATAATGCACCTGCTATAATAGTAATAATAATAGTAATAATAATAATAATAATAATAATAACAGTACAGTATGAATGAATGAAAGTGTGTTTATTACGGTAATGGCATCTCATAATTTTGGACTCAGAGATATCTGTGAGAATTAGTAGAGAAACTTATAAACGGACATAAAGAAACTTACCTTTACCAATGAAGATGAATTTCTTCCTATGCTTAAAGAAAACCTTCTTGATTATAGATGATATGACTGTGCCATCTAGTGTTCAAAGACCAGTATCGCACAAATTTCACATCTATTTCATATTTCTCATTACACCCGGCTCTGTAGGACTTGTAATGGAATTTAAAAGATGTGAATCAGGGATTATATTAGTCCATTCTTATAGTTGACAATGACAAAGGTCAAATTGTGATGTCTAGAAGACTGGGTTCGAACATCTTCAAAACGTCTAGTCTTGTACAGTACAATGTACTTACTTTGTGGCTTATTTGGAGTCGTTTTGGACTTTGTGATATGCAGCTAACTAGCTTTACTCACCGACTACAGTTCATTTTACTGCATTTAGCAGACGTTCTTATCCAAAGCGACTTCCATTCCCTAACTACAGGGGACAGTCTCCCTGGAGCAACTTGGGGTTGGAACTCGCTCAGGAACCCAGTGGTGGTCTGCTGAAGGTAGGATTCAAACCCATGATCTCTTGGTCCACAGGCAAGTATCCTACCCACTAGGCCACCACCAGCCCCGTAGTCATCAATCAATAAGGTGAGAACTAGACCTCATATTAACCCGAATATTTTTGAAGTGAATACTTCAAAGCCATGTTTGTTAAATCACTGAAGTTATGTTCGTCTTCTGGGCACGTTTAAAGATCACACTTGTCAAATTTGCTTAGACATGGTATTGATCTCCTCCCTTAAATATCTGCTGCTTACACCTTGGTGCTAGATATCACACCACATCTTCAGAGGTGTTTTATAGTCCATGATGATGTATAACCAACCACACTGGTCTTACTGATTATCAAAGGTGCTATTACTGCGGATAGTGAATTGAAATCATATAGGTATCTGTTTGTATAATTTGCTATCCTCCTATTTTCCTAAACTTTGATTTCTACTGTGTTTCCCTAACTGGACTGAATAAGTGATTCAGTCCATAACTTGAAGTATTTGAACCACTTTAATTCACTGAGGCTGTGAAGCAAGCAAGCCTCTGAAAGTTTACATTTACATATACAAATGTGGGCTAAGTAAACCCAATTCAGTGGTCAGTCCTTTGTAGGACTGTGTTAAACATGTGTTAAACATGAGATGTTAAACATGAGATGAATGTGTCCTGTATTGTTATCTCCTGTGTTAAACATGAGATAACAATACAGGACACATTCATTCATTCATTCATTCATTTTCTGTAACAGCCAGACCGCCGCAGGGCACACACACACAGACACACACACTCACGTCTAATCAATTTTGAATCCCCAGTCAATTTTGAATCCCCAGTTCACCTGACATGCATGACTTTGGACTTTGGGAGAAACCGGAGACCCCAGGGAAAACCCATGGCACCGCGAGGAGAACACACAAACTCCACACACACACACACACACACACACACACACACGCACACACACACACACACACACACAAGGCCAGGATTCGGATTCAAAGCCCCAACTTTAGAGTGCTACCCACTGCACCACTGGTGGGGCTACAGAACACGCTTTCCCTGCAAAATGACACTAAAAGCCAACTGGAGCATCACAGCACAAATGACTGATGGCTGTTAAAGGATTACAACCTAGCTGGGATATTTATTGTAAGGTAACGTGGCAGCTTATAGTCACACATGAATACACCACATTTAACAAATTCACATTTAACCCATTCACCAAATGAAGCAGTGGGCTGCCACCAACAGGGGGCGCCAGGGGAGCAGTGTGTGGGGACGGTACCTTGCTTAAGGGTACCTCAGAGGTGCCACAGGCAGTCCTCCTATCAACACACCCATGTGGGGCCCAAATGGGTTGGACATGGGCTGGTAAGTGGGCCCCATCTGGGTCCCAGTTAGTTTTGTCCAGGGGTTCCGTGGTGGCCCCATGTGGGCAAGGCCAGATTCGTAATGAATAGTAACCGTAAAATTACGCTTCGTATTTGTAATCTTTTAAAGTCGTAACTTTTTAAAATCGTATTCTGACAGATAAAATACACAGTACATATTTTATATATGGTTTGACTTGTACAAGAATTCACAAAATTTTCATTCATTCACAACAATAGACTAATCTGTACGAATGTTTACTTACGAACGCACATCTTTACTTTGCTAAATATTTTTTGATAGCGATCTTACCCCATACATTTTTACCTAGGATGACCAGATTTGAACTTGTGAAAAAAAGGACACCTTAGTGCACGCATTTGTGTTTGGGGGGATTATACAAATGTGTCAACACAGTCAGGGTGATCTGATCAATGAGCTTTATTGACCCTAAAGAACATTGTGGTCCCTAGGCCTAGACTGCACTGAACATTTTGAACTTTTTCATAAAATCTTTCAAAAGATAACTTGTTCTGGCCAATGTTGTCCTTAATGAAAAATAAACATATCTCTTATACAAGCCAACAGATTTGAAAACCAAAAAAAAAGTTCAGAAAATAGGAAAAAAGTTAATTCCAGGATTAGACTCTTTTCAGTCATCCTGAGGTGGCCTGGCATATTTTCCTAAGGAATGGATCTTTCCTAATAGCTGAGGATTGCTCATAACATAAGTATGAAAGTCCTTGCATGTCATATGCTTTAAGTTGTACTGGGTGCACAGGATCCCCTTCAATTAATCAACACTCAGGTGATTCCTTTCCTTGGTGTTGCATCTGGGAAAAAACTCATTGCATATTAGCCATCTGGGCCATCCTCAGCAGCTCTGAAAATCAATGCTCTTTGTCCTCTCAAAATATTTGGTCCACTTCTGGTGAGCCGTAAGACCAGTGAAATATCCATCATCTGTACTCCTCTCAATGAATTCTTCAAACTGGTGACTTGATCAATCATTTTGAATCAGCAGTATCCACCCCCTTATCAGCTAGATACTTGATGCATCCTTCCACATCGCTCCAGTCTGGCTCCTCGCTAAGGTCCATCCACTTAAAAGAGTTAACGTCTTCCAAAAGCCCCATCCACTTTTGAAGGTAATCAAGACATGTTTTGTAGAGTCCCTGGATTTGATTACTGAAATGGTCACACATGTCAGCAAATCCTTCACTGCGCTTTTGGGCAAGCATGTCTTTGACTTTCAGAGGCATGAAATTGTCATGCGTTCATGGAGCATGGTGTGGACCATGTCCAGAATCTTCTTCACTTCCACAATGGAATTATCCTCCCTTTCCATCTCCTGAATGTTTGATTGAAATACACTCATGAGTGCATCTGCCACAGGTATATCTCAACAAAGTCGTCTTCAAAAAACTGCTTAATCAAAATGAGAGGTTTTTCCTGAGACAGAAAGAATGCTTTCAAAGCTGGAAACATCTGCAGTAATCTTTCAATTTCAGGGAACAAAGACAGCCATCATGTCTTGCTGTGAGAGAGGAGCGTCCTATACTCAACCTCTACAAAGTGACAGTACTCCTTCAGAGTCTCTGTGCACACAGTGTAGATGTAGAAGTGCTGATCAATTTTGAAAATTATATTCTCAATGTCTACCTCCAGTGTGTCTGCTCCATGATGAATGCAACTGTTCAGAATATGTGCTGGGCAGCCTATGCCAATAACAGACTTCTGCAAGAATTTTTTTTTTACATTTGCAAAAATATTCTTCCCTTCCTCTTGATGCCGGATTCCATACATTGTGTTGCAATTGTCTCCTGTAAATACCATGCATTTTGAAATGATCAAGTGTTTCTTTGATGAATTGTGAGAGTCAGCTGATTCGATTGGAGTGCAGTAGAGGGAATATTTTCACAGCCCCATGATTGCTACCATCATTAGACACACCAAAGACAGGAATTTCTTCAAGTGCTTCCAAAGCAACTTCGACAGAATGTTGGGCTACAACAGCATTAATAATGGCTTCTGTCTTAGTGGAAGCAGAGGAGATCTTGACAGCTGTCTGTGAATCTGACAAGACCGTTTTCAACAACCCAGTGGTACAGTCCATGAATCTAAAGCTGCTGTGATGCTTAATTGTATGAAATGCGAATGTGCTCTCTGCAGCAGCAGCAGCAGAAACACTGTCCTTTTTACTCACAGAAAACTGTGCCACTTTGCTGGATGAGCTTTCTCCCTTTCCTTTTTTTGTGTTTTGCTGTTTGTGTGTGCACTTCCAGGTCACTGACACGTACGAGCCTGCATTGCACGCCATGCACTCAGCCTCCCAGGCATCGCGACCGAGACGAAAGCACTGGTATTTTTTTGGTAAATTGTCAGTGAATTTTCAACGGCGTTTCAGCATTTTGCATTGCAGATTGTTGTAACCATGGAAACCGGTGCTGATGGCAGTGATTGGTGATAATTGCGGTGCCGACCAATAAATTTTTTTAAGTAATGACGGTAGGCTGAGAACTTGCAAGGAGGTATTAGGGAGATATTCGAAGCCCAAAACTGCTGCCTCACTTATCTCTTGGATCCACTAGCGCGAGTGGAAGTAAATAGGCGTATAGGTTAGTAAATAGTTTATGCGAGATGCCCACGACGTGACGAATGTTTAGGCAGCCAATTCTAAAAAGGCAGCCAGACAATTTTAAAACCCCGGCCGAAGGCAATTTCCGGGTCTCAAAAAGAGGACATGTCCGGTGAAAAGAGGACGTCTGGTCACCCTATTTTATCTGCTTCACCCACACTATACATCTTCAGTCGTGATGCAATACTCTACAGAAAATTCCATGCATATTTTGATGTGTTTTGCATTACTATGCTTAAACAAAAATATAAACACTTTAGAAATGTGAAATATAGACCGTCTCATATTGATTTTTTCTTTCAGCACAAACCAGGCAATGTGATGAATATATTTGTTTTTTATTTTTACCAACTATAAAATGGCAAAAATAAGCTTTTTTAAATGAATAAATTACTGTCAAACACACAAACACAGAGATCAAACATTTTTACAGCTGAAAATTGTAAAAACACTTCTCCTAAAACAAGAAAACTTCAAAACTTTTTATAATTATGAGCCACATAAACATTATTTCATATAAATGCAACTGTGGTCCAGGCAGACCAATTTTTAGACAATTCTACTAACTGAGGCCATGCCACTCCATAAATTTCTGTCAAACACACAAACACAGATATCAACCTTTTACAGATTGAAATTATAAAAACACTTCTCCTAAAACAAGAAAACTTTTTACAAATATTAGCCAGAAACATTATTTCAAACAAAAGCCCCGAACTTTAAGGCTGCCAGGTCAAAGAACAGCTTGGGACTTGTGTAAAAGGTTTCCATATAAATATGGTACCCAGTACCCAGAAACTATGGCTGAATCAGACTGATGACTGCATCATACAACATGCCACGAACACTTGTATTATTTGACTTTCCTATGTAAACGTTAAAATCAACAGTGTAACTGTTGGTGGCGTCAGCCAGTACAAAAAGCTTGAAGCCCCATTTTGTGGGTTTATCCTTCACGTACTGGGCCGTGCCTGTTTTGGTCTTCGTGGCAACCATTCTCTCATCTACTGCCAGGTTTCTCCTGGGGTGAAAAGAGGCCTTGCACGAAGCACATATATCATCCAGGAAGGGCTGGACATGAAACAGTTTGTCAAAGTCGGAAGTTCCCTTCTTCTGGTTGTTTACCATGTCCTGCTCCAGATCACTTATATGGAAGTTCCATGTAAGTGACTGGAAACAGATCCAGCTCATCACTGTACATAGAAAAGGGACAGACATAATGCTGTGGGTGTATCTTTTTCCTCCTCAGTTTTCCAGACTCCAGTTTTGTGTGGAGATCTGGAACGAGCCCTTGTCTCTCCCCTTTACTGGCAGTGATGATTGACTGTTAATAAAAAAAAAATGTTTAGTTTTACAATTTGTTTCTTTTTTCCCCTCAACTGTACATTTTTGCAAGTGTAAGACTAGCCACAACACTCACCTGTAGCCAGGTAAACATTTTCCCTCTTTTTGGCTCCCGTGCACCTCAGTGAACGCTGTGGGCCTGGATGTTCAGCACTGTGTCCACGCAAATATTTTACATTAGCAACAAATATTTGATACAAGTAATAATAAGAACAGCAACTTTATTTATAAGCATTTCATACATCAGAATACAGGTGGGTACTTCACAGGGATTGCATGCCAATACAGAATACAGCAAACCATACAAATAAAAATAAAAATAAAAAAAAATCTATGAGATAAATAAATATTCAGCAAACACACAGTGTTTCAACGTCTCTTCCCCTCTCCTGTGATGTGCTGGGCTGGGAGGAGGGGCGGACTGCGCGGTGAGGTGGGCGTTCTGCGCAATGCACTGGCTCTACGTGTCTGTATTGACACAAAAACACATCATTTTTCACTCCGGTCATTTATTTTCTATCACTAGCAAGCGTATAAAAAATTACAACCACAATTCACAAACCAGCTTACTGTGTTTGGGATGGCTCCGTTTCTTCCTCAGACTCCTCACTGTCCCAATCGGAACCCAGCTCTTCTGCGTCTTCTGCAGCGTTTTAATTTGTCACTTGACTTTCTGGAGTTTACACTTTATCCTTTTTCATATGGTTCAGCTATATCACCTCTCTCCATAAATAGTATTTGATTTATAATAATATATTTTATTTTTATAGTGCCTTTGTTAAACGCAAAATCACTTTACAGATAGATAGAAGAGTCTTTATTTGTGACATGCATAGTTACAGAAGTACAACAGGCAGTGAAATGAACTGAACTGCTCTTTTAATGGCAGTGCAAACATTATAATGTAAGTACAAATTTAAATTGAAAAACAAATCTAAAAATAAAACAACTAACAGGAGCACAAGTGTAAGGTAAAATATGAAAGCTAAATTAGAGTATTTTAAGGTTTTTAAGTTATAAGTGTAGCAACAATCTGGCAGATTTACACATGAACAATGTACAAGTGGGATGTTAAAGTGCATTGTGCCATATTAGCACAGCAATGTAAACAGAGTAAGGACCTGTACAGCAGCATAGCATCATGTACAGTCTAGCATCATGTAATGTTGTAATAATAAATAATGAAGGCAATTATTAAATATGACAATGCATTTGATAAGACACCCCAAGGTGCTGTATCAGTCCTTTAAGGTGATGCTATGAGTTAGAAAAGCAAGAAAACAACATTCATTATTTTTTCTAATTTAGCAATATGAAAAAATGTTAAATTTTTAATGTATTTAATGAACCTTATTTGATGATTAAGTAATGTTAAACTGTTAAAATGCAAATGCAAATCATTCCTTTATAAAGTCCCACCATGACATTTTTTTGGTATTGTGTATTTAGGTTTAATATTGTTCAAAAAAATAACATCATCATTTTCTTTACAAATAAGCCTAGACAAACTTGATTAAGTTAGAACCTACAGTAGATACATTTGAAAATGTTAGTTGTAATAAAGTAATAGAGTGATTGAGAACATGGTGCAGCATTCAAACCTGTATGCAGTCCTTAATTCAGCAACAGCAACTTGGTGGCCATTTGTGGGCGGCCTGATGACCAAAATGTTGCAGGTTCAAAGCCCCACCCCCAAAACCCACAGTTGCACCAGAGGGACTGTAGTTGTAACTGATGATGTAAGTTGCTCTGGATAAGACCGTCTTACCTTTGCCATACCACCTTACCTTTACCATGTGTTGAAACTCTACTACAAGGTTTGACTGTGGTGATGGATTATTCGGAGGCTATCCAACACAATCTCTGTTTTGCAAACAACAAATACCTCCATGAGAAGCTTTACAAAGTTTGTCCTTGACTGACTTTTGCAATACTTTCAAACAATTCAAAAGGATAAGAGGCTCTGTGTTGATAAGAAGTTGTGTCATTTAATGGGAAAGTGGCATAAAGCAGTACAATCCAAACAAACCAAAGCTGAGGAGTTACATAAAATATGTTGTGACAGACAGCAATGGGGTTGCTTTAGCGTATACAAGTAGAAACATTGTTTTATGACTTGCAAGCATAAACCCAGACATGCTGTTTTTTGACAATTTCTTCTGCAGCGTAAATCTCGAAACCACTCTCCTGACTGGAAAGATCTGTAGCATCCCCAAAATGATGTGTACTGCTTGCTAAAATAGCAAGCTGCCTTTACACAGAGACTCTTGAATAGGAGGGGAGACCTACCTGAGAAGAGGAGAGGTCGTTCTGCACCAGTGCCATCAACACGTGTGCATCAGGACAACACTGATCTGTTGATCTGTTTGGGTGGGGAACAGGAGCCAGTGTGAATCTCTTGGCTTTAAGGATATAGTGAAAATGCAATGCTCAAGGTGTGCCAAATGCTTCACAGCGTGGAAGAACTTCATGAAATCCTGTAAGTAGGGATTCAAAGATGGCAGCAACAAAACAATGTTGGTGACATAAACCGATCAGCCATAACATTAAAACCACCTGCCTAATATTATGAAAATTCCCCTTATGCTCTTTCCCACTGAGGGACAGACCTCTGAAGATGTTCTATTGTTTCTGGCACCAAAACAGATCATTTAGATAGTTTGTCAGGCACACCACGGGTGCTCGGTCGAACTGAGATCTGGGTATTTGAAGGCCAAATAAACACCTCAAACTGTTTGTCATGTTTCTCAAACCATTCCTGCACTTTTTTTTTTTTTTTTTTGTAGTGTGGCAGGGCACATTATCCTGCCATTAGGCAATAGCGTTGCCATGATGAGGTGTACTTGGTCTGCAGCAATGTTTACATAGATGGTATGAGTCAAAGTAACACTCACATGAATGCCAAGCCTCAAGTTTTCCCTGCAGAACATTACTCAGAGCATCACACTGCCTCCACAACCTTGTCTTCTTCCCATAGTGCCTCCACAACCTTGTCTTCTTCCCATCTCTTCACCAGGTAAGTAACCATCCACATTAAATAAAAGAAACCTAATTAGATGTGGCCACTTTCTTTCATTGCTCCATGTTCCAGTTCTGATGTTTATATGCCCATTGTAGGCATCTTCGGTGGTGAACAGGGGTCACCATGGATACTCTGACTGATCACCTTTTTATCATAGCCAGCATGAACTTATAGTAACTATTCTGTGGAATCGGACCAGATAGGCTAGCCTTTGCACCCCATGAGCATCAGTGAGCATTGGGTGCCCATGGCCTTGTTATCAATTTAGGTAGGTACTAACCACCACATACTGGGAACACCCCACAAAACTGGCCATTTAGGAGAAGCTAGTCATCTAGCCGTCACAATTTCCTTTTTTTCTGCTTCCAACACATCAAGAACTGTTCCCTTATTCCCTATCCCATCCCTTTACAGGTGCTATTGCAACAAGATAATCAAAGTTATTCACGTCATCTGTCAGTGGTTTTACTGTAGCAGCTGATTAGTGTATGTCAAGAAAAACACACCAGGAAAATGAAAATAAGCTTGATCAAACGTTGAAATGTTTTGAAGAGGGTTATGATAGTTGCTCCAGAAAGACTGCCCCCTGTAGTTAGGGAATGGAAGTTGCTTGTGATAAAAGCATCTGCTAAATGCTGTAAATGTATGTGGCAGCTGGTAACCTAGTGGTTAGGACGTTCACCCTACGATCAAGAAATTGTGGGTTCGAATCCCGATAAGCACCTCTGAGGTACCCTTGAGCGAGGTACCGTTCCCACACACTGCTCCCTGGGTGCTGTGTTCCTGGCTGCCCACTGCTTCACTTGGTGAATGGGTTAAATGCAGAGGAAGAATTTTGTTATGTTCGCACTGTGTGCCGTGGTGTGTTCATGTATGACAGAATGGTCACTTTCATTTTTTCCACTATATCTACATATATCTCTAAGGTCTCTGCTGCCATTGTTGTGTAAAGTCCAGTTTTAAAAACATAACTAAATAAAGTCCACTCACATCCTACCTCCTAGTTCTAGGCATGGAGGTAATTTCTCATTACCACTCAATGTATGAAAAGGTGCAATTATCTCAGCGTAAAAAGCCGCTTGCTCACGGGGTTCAAATCATTCTAGCTCATTTCCAGCTCCTGATGGTGTCATGGTTGTGTTTTGAATCTCAGCAGTACTCCATTTGAAAACCCTTTTAAGACTACAATGTTTTAAAGTTGAATAACCACTGAACAGCCTGAAACTTTTTGGATATACGGCACAATGGAAAAGGAGTGTTTTTGTAATAACTGGTAAAAGGACAAGGGGTCATGGTTACATGGCTAAAACAAAACAAGAATGAAGCTGTAAACATGTTATCAGCAACTCAAAATGATAGACTGTTAGAAAGTGCATATTTGATTAAATCATTATTCTCATAACAGAGCTTTTTCTACATGCCCATCGGCTCTTTCTATACAGTCTGAGTGGCTCTGATTAATCCTACTTTATTTCAAATCAGAAATCCCCTCTGTGGTGTCATCCAGACGAGGATGGGTTGTCCTTTCGAATCATGCATCCTGCCTGTTGATCGTCTTCATGCACTCTCTCTCGTCTTCATCTACTCAAGTCTTATTAGCATTTGCAAATTTCTGTAAAGCTACTGTGTGACTATGAAATCTGCCATAGAAATTTTATTTAATTACTAATAAGCCTGTCATGTTCAGCCCATGAAAACATTTTGAAAATATCAAACATTATTAATACACTAAAGTAGACCATTGATTTAAAAAGTATCACGCTGCTTTATCTCCATGGCAACAACAAAAAACACTTAAATCCTCATTAAACGCCTTTTATTTTTAGAGCAACCTTTAACATCGCACGTCCCTGGCAAGTCAAGTTTATTTAGAGAATAAGCCAAGTTTTCTATTTAAGGAGGAATGTAATTAAGTGCTTTCTTTTTATGATACTTGTTTGATTACGCTCAGGATCTCTGATGGCTCTGATGAGCATTCAAGCTGTAGCGTCATCCTCGTGCTTAATGACTGCCTCCGTCTGTGAAAGGCAAAGAAAATGCGAATGAATTGACATGGAGATGCAACCCCTTTAACTATTAGCTGCTGTGGTTTTGGAGCAGCACTGACATTTTCTTAATTGCGGCTGAATTTTACAAGGCGCTGGGTAAGCTGATTTGTGAAGAGCCTTCTGTCATGTAGAGCAATGGATGAACAACTATGGCAACCAACAGTGCGACACTGCCTTGTTTTATTCAAGAAGCATTTAAGAAATTAAATGTTTATGATAGGATTTGCTACAGGACTGGACAGGGATCGAGAAAAGCCCTGGACTACACAGCAACCTACTCAAAAGAATAGGTTACATTTCACTTAGGGTAGGGTTTCCAAACATAAAGTAAATCTAGTCGTGGACTAAACTGCAGATCCAATAGTGATTCACCATTAAAGGTCAGTTTCTCAGATTTTTTTGTAGTGGAGTATCTCCATTCAGACTGCTTAAGGACTAGACTTAATCCTTTAATATTATGAGTACGTTCTCACTAAATACCCTCCCACCCCTGACAAATGCAGCTTTACCGAAGCTTTACCCCTAATCATTCCTGAAGCCTCAATGATCAACTATTCATTGCCCAGAAATACACTCTGCTGCATTCTCTCCTACTCACTCCTGAGCCCAGTAATCTCATTGTCACTTTTTGCTCAAAACCGAGAGTTAGCTGGCTCACCAGCTTTTGGCACAGATGCGCAGGAGAGTGGTGGGAACAGCAAGTGCTGGCCAGCTCCACCCACGCCTGGGCTCGGCTCTCAGCCCCATCCCCCTGGACCTCCTGCTGGACCCTGGAACACAGAACGACGCAGAGCACATGAGCCTTTAACACAGAGCCTGTTCCAGCTTCCCTGCAGAAACATCAACTGAAACATCACATTTGCACAGTTTCCCCCTTATCCTAAATATAGTTGAACTGCCAAGACATTTTCGTATTCAGTGTTTGTTTCTTCCGTATTGCTCTGGAGCCGTGAGGCTAATGTAGCGAATAGATGCTTATTAGCTTCATGCTGCATGCGTAAATCACCAAACACCACACCACAATGAATTAGTTTCTAAGGCATAGAGTTACATATAAAATTGTCCTAATTATGTGGTATGGCTAAAGACAGTAGTAGTCTGTTCATCCATATACAATATGCATCTATGCATTTCTGCCACACTATTGGTTTAAAGGAGCCCCAAATGCTAATACAGTATATGTATCTATACTATATTTATATATTGCTAATGCAAGCCAGTTGCATAACGTTACTTGCAAAATACAAAATTAAGAACTGTCTGGTGGTCCCTGAGGAAAATATCTGGGTGTGCGGATCACCACTCGATCAAGGTACAGTCTCTGTTCTAAATACCAATTCCTCAACTGTAATGTACAACAACGCACAGCTGCAGCTCTGTACAAGCATCCATTATATTAATTTCCAGGTTTTGCTCATGTCATAAAACAAATGAAAAGGCTTTTTAAACACTATGGCTGACCACATTTCTGACTAAACCCACCAAAGATTTGCTATCATATGCTTTCGGTATGCCTATGTAGATAAGGCACCCCACAGATGTAGCACCTCTTAGATTACATCAGGCATGTCCAGCTTGGTTCCTTATGATCCAAGCTCTGCAGAAGTTAGCATTTTCTCCTCTTTAATGCTATGAATTCAGTTGTCTTGCTAATTCATTTCGAGTCAGTTATGTTTAAGGAAGCAGAATGCTGAAGTCTGGAATGCTATGGCCCCTGAGGTCTGGGGTCTGACATATGTAGATTGTGTAGTTTTGCTCAGATCATCATGATATTATGGTTTTCTAAGATTATCAGATTATTTCATATGTCACTCATTCATTCTCCCCTGATGCCAGCCCTGCTGTCACAGCCCATATGTCAAAGTGAATAAAGCTTCATTTATCGACAAACACAAATAAACAACTGCAACTGCCAAAGAGGAAAACAGGAAGATTTTGTCAGAGAAGCCAAATGTATTGATATTCAAAGTGAACCTATTAGAAGGTCTCACAATGTTTTGAAGGCAGGAAACTCAAGTTTGAAGTACTGGGAGCAAAAGGAGTCCATCTTGGTGAGCAGTGCTGCTGTCTTCTCCAGCTTACTCTCCTGTAGAATTAAGTCAAAAGAATTAAATCAATTTCTAGCATGTCTGAAAGGTCTGTGTAAGCTCAAAAATTGATGATGTTTTCGACAAAGAGGTAGCGGAACAAGCCTTGACAGTTCACACACACACACACACACACACACACACACACACACACACACACACACACACACACAAGCACACACACATACACACACACACACACACACACACACAGTGACTAAAATAATTGCTTGAATAATTTTGGCCAAAATAGTAAATGCTGTAAATTATTCAGTATATTTATCACAAGTCGAATGTATATGTTTTTGTACTCCGATCATTTGTAGTCTAAACACAGTTTTATTTTGATCTGTAGCATATTAGGATGCTGAGGAAAGTAATCTAAAATAAAATTGATAGTAACAGTGCTTACAGTCAGATGTCATAGGGAATAGAAAGTACAAAATTAATCAGCCAAGCATAGTCCAATAGATTCCACATACATCCATAAGTTCTTTCTGCATGTTAAATTTGCCGGTTTTTAGTGTTTAATCACTTGCTAACAATTAACTTTTAGTAATGAACTTATTTCTTACACACAAGTTAAATGTTAAGTTTTTAACTGAAACATGGCTGGAAATCAATTGCAGTTCAATAGTTCTCCTTGAAACAGGCCCCTTTAAATATACATTTTAATGTAACTCTTTTGAATCTCTCAATAATGCGATGAAAAGCTCATCAAAGATTTTACTAGATGTTTACAGGTCATCAAAAACATTATTCATTAATTATCTGAAATGCTGCCAATTGTTTCTACAGACTTTACCTCCATTAAATATTCATGTTGATAACACTAATGATGGCACTGCTTTGTGCAACATGTTTGATCTGATACAGCACGTAACTCAAATCTGAGGTCATGCACTAGATTTAGCTATCAGTAAGGTTCTAAATGTTAATGCTGTTTTATTTAATTCTGTCTGATCATTTCTGCATTTTCTTTGATGTGCTTGTCGTTCCAAACACCCAGACTAGATATAAAAATGTCAAAAGAGGTACATTAATGAGAATACAGGTGTTTAACTCTACAGTTCTCACAGTCTTTGATGTTGTAGCACCTGCCAAGGTTTGAGTGATTTCTGGTAAACAGAAAGCATCATGGAGGAACACCACAACATTCACGAATCAGAAGAGACAATGCACAAAGCCTAAGTGTAGATGGAGAAAAACTAAGCTTAGGTAGGGCAAAAATTAGGGCAATAAAAACTACAACCCGGTATCTCCAAAACAGAGCTAAGGTTAGAGATTTTGTGTCAAGCAAGATTGGAGAAACTCCTCAATATCCTGCAGGACTGACTGTTGTAGTGTGTTTCTCATTGCTCTCCCCAACATAACTATTAGACAGCTACAGCTTATTCAAAATACTGCTGCTAGAGTTCCAACAAAAACCAAGAGAGTATTGCTAATTGTTTATAAATCACTCAATAACTTGGGCCCTAAATATATCCACGAGATTTTTGATGAATATCAGCCTGGAAGGTCTCTTAGCTTGGCTGGTGGAGCTAGTCAGCTAGTGGTGCTCAGATCAGAGTTGAAACAGGGTAAAGTTACATCTAGTCATTACACTGTCCAGGGCTGGAGATCGGATCTGACTGTTGCCAGATTTTAAAAAAAGCTGTATTCTTCTACTTTGCTTTACCTTTGTTTAATGTTTTTTAACTGATCTTAAATCCTATGTTTATTCTGTATTTATTTAATGTTACGGTTATTGTTCACCTTTCACATTTTTATGCCTATTTGTTTAAATGCTTATTTGCTTATCTCTGTAAAGCCATTTCATGTGCTATACAAATGAACTTGCCTTGTCTTGCCTTGCCACACTCATCACTATATTTACTGTAACTTTTGAGAAGCTTACAGAATTATGAATATTTCTCTATATTGCATAGAAATAGGCTTTAATGTGTATTTTTAAGAATAAAAGAATATTTAGACAAATTTCTGAGTAATGTTTTATGCATAGTTGTATTTGCTATGTATCATAATTCCTCAACAGGGTGCTTTTTTCTGTTGTGGTATGTCAATTAATCGAATATTCCGCTCCTGAAAGTTTTGTATGATGTTATATGGCGTGATAGGTTGGAGAGAAAGAATGTACTATTGATAAATGTTATTTTGCTCTGCCCATTGACGCAGTAAAAACTAAATCTGTAAAACATCTGTTTTAATCATTATTAAAGACATAACATGGTGATGTAATCAACACTCATAAGATTGTTTAGAGATGGGAAAACAAGAATCCTATTAATAAATGAATCATGCTTAGTGTAACAAGGGAGCAATTATGATTTTAGATTGTTTTTAAGGGGTCTGCCCACTCCAAAAGCTCTCAACTGTCAAACTCTCAAGGCTCATTAACCAAAGCTGAATTTGCCATAATTACTCATAAATGCAAACCCCTGCTAATGAAATGTCAGGAATTGGGTATGGTGTATGGAAATGAACACTTTTCTTGTTAGTATGGGCATCGTCTTTTCATTCATGTTTTTAACCAAGTATTGCAACTGAGGGCGAATGAATGTCCAGCTTGATCTATCACCAAACAGTCCTAACTATTGAGAAGTGCATGGAAGCCATAATGAGATCTGGAGGGAAATCTCTTTAAGGCGGACGTGAATGAGGCCATTCATCATGGAGCTGATTGGCTGATTGTTGAAGTTCTACCTTTGTTTTCAAACAGGCTGTTGTGTCATCAGTGGCTGAGCAGCAAGCTGCCACTGTGCTCTTTATCTGATCTTGTACGTTCGTCAGTATAGGCAGTGAGACTGATACATGCTTCACTCCAATCTGGAACAAATATCTGGACACACACACACACACACACACACACACACACACGCACACACACACACACACACACACAAGCAAAGTTTGTATTTATATCTTTTTGTCATATTAACCTCAGCTCCTACTGTTAAATAATACAATAACTACAACCTTATCTAATCTTACTCAGTTCTCCTCTTACTCCGGACACAGTCAATCATTCAAGATATGTTTAGTCCAGTGCAGAACTTATAAGGTAAACTTCAGACACCAAATATGACTGATCAGTTGTTTTTCATAGAAGAGGAGAACTGTAAATTTAAGATAAGATGATAAGAAGAACTTTATTAATCCAGAAGGACATTCTTGTACCTTTGCTCAGTGCAAAATGCCTGAAAATAGAGTGATAATATTAATACAAAAAAAATAATGCAAATGTGCATTTGAAATAACACAAAGAATTGCACAAATCAAACAGACAAATGATCTTATTGCACATGTATATTGATGTAGAACAAATGGATTATTACTAAAGTGCTATTGTGCGTGTGTGTATAATGCCACTAAATGTCCTTAAATTTCACTCTACTGAATGGGGAAGAAAACAGTCTTATGGCATTCAGTCCTCCATCTCAAGGCAATAGGCATTTTGCTGTGCGTTTTTTTTTTTTTAATTTTTGAGAAACATTCCTTTCATCTAAAGTAACCATAGTTTTTTTACGCCTTTGCAACCTGAAAGATGTGAACTTGATCAGTTCAATGTCTAAGGGTGCACTATTTAACACTGATGCCCATTTCTTAATTTGGGCACTGGTGACTCACACTCACCCACACTACACTTTCCTTTTTCCCTGTCCCAACAAACCAGATCCAGCTTATTCATCAATCACATGAGGAGCAGGAGCAGGTGGAGGTGTGCTGAATAATTGAAATCATGCAGAGCTGTGGGTCACCAGGAACACTGTCCCAGGGACATCAGGTCCCCGGAAAGAGCTAAATACATAGCCCACCTGTGATTTTAATATTGATTATCTCTGCAGGACTGGTCACTTTTTCTAGTAGACAAGACCTCACCAATTCCAAAGCAGAAGGCATTCTAACTGGAAGCTGTTAGAGATCATCATGATTAATGTTAACTGTCTTGAACACGTGTCTCAGGGGGTCTTGCTTAGCATTTTAGGCACTGTAAGTGCTGATGCAAGAGAAAGTGACCACTGCATGAGTGAGATGTCTGGACTTACTCTGCTGTATAATTAGAAACTCGAGGGCTGTTTACATTCATATGACACACAGTTAAAAGCAGAAAAGTGGAAAATATTAAAACTGTAAGGGTCGTAGATGATTCATTTGACCACCGACCACTAGGTGGTACAGTTGACCAGCGAATCAGCAGAGAAAACTGAAAAGCGTACATACTTGTCATTAATTCCAAATATCATTTGGAATAACCCACATCAAGCAAATGGAAAGTCATACTCTTCCCTATAGCTTCTAGTTTGTAAGACCATGCGGGAGGCTGATTATGGTCGTGTTCTCCACACAGTGCATCAATATAGCTGGTGCTACTTAAGAAACTCATATAATCTTGGACCTCTTCTGCAGAACATAGGATTCAAAGAAAAAGGCAAGTTCAGGGGCTCAGGCTGTTTCTCTCTGCCCACTATAGAAGGTAAGCCATGAGGAGAGGCCCATCTAATTACAGTCTCGGATAAATTAATCATGGCCTCTCTGTTAGCCTGTCAGATTCTCAGCGTGGTGTCCTCCTTTCTCGTCCACCCATGCACGCAAGTGGCTTTATCAGGCACACACAGCACATGACAGCCCGCTGTGCGTATTTGCGCTAAATGTTGTGTGCCAGGCCTGGGTGCTAGCCTGAAACCAGCAGCAAATTCCGTTTACTGATCGCTTGCCATTGTCGAAGAGAAGCTCAGGCTGATCTAGTGTCAGCTTACATCAGGGACACTCTCCTGCTGTTGAGAGGTAAATCAGGAGCGACAACAAGGCCTCATTGCACATTGATAAAAAAGAGGTGGGATTAAATGTTTTTTTTCAATTATCATTTTGTGATTGCGTCTTCTTCACCGTGGTGTGGAAATTCAGGTACACACCTGAATGAGAGCTTTACGCTAATCTGGTGTAGTTGAATATTCCGCATGTGCATACATGTGGGGAGGAGTTGCTCTATGATCATATTCAAATCCGCACAGTGAATAATCTACTGTCACTTTGGCTGACATTTTTGACAAACTGTTTTGGAAAAAGGGATGAAAAGATGCAAGTTGAAAAGCACGGTCAGGAATTAGTGGGTGACAGGAATTTGTGTGTAGAGGAAATCACAGTGCATAAATGGAAAAATGCTAATATTAGAATGGCAGTAGTGATCTGGTGTATTTGTGTATGGTGTGTTTGAATATGGTGTGTCTGTATGTTTTATGGTTTATGACCACACAATTCTTCATGCAGGGGATTGCTTTTTTTTGTTGTTTTTCTTAAACTTACATAAAACCTTTTGTTCCTTTCCTCCTAGAGATACAGAGTATGATTGATGTTGGATTGATCACCTGTCAGTGTTTTCTGGTTGGTCCTTCTCGCAGAGCTGCGCCCTGGGGACTCCGGTTGTGTCTGGAGATTTCGGAGACTCTCTTTTCAAGCTGTCCACACAGGTGAGGGTGTCTAGAGGAACCTTGCTGCAGCACTTTTGGAATTCCTCAGACATGGTGTCAAGTATTGACTTCTTGCAGAGGACCTTTTGGAAGCTGGTGAACTGTCAAAAATCAAGCCAGATCTGTTGTCTTGAGTAAACAATTCAATGAACCTTGTCATCACCGATCTGAGTTGGGAATTTTGCCTATTCTGAGAAAAAAAGAAACCACTGCCTCTTTAATGCTAATCTCTGGAGCGCTTCTCTGTTTGAGAAAATTGCCCCACTGTTTATAATGATGGTTTTGATATGATTTCTGCACTTAGTCAAATCTCCAAAGCTGAAATTGCACTCGTGTCCACAAATTAAAATCTTATAAACATATTTGATGTTGTTAAAAGGTGGGCACCAAATTGAACTTGTATCGGACGTAATAATTAGGGTGGGGTAGTAAGGGAATACATGTGATGCCACAAAAAGGTAGCTGTATTCTGTATTCTGTTCAGGGGAGGGTGTGAATGCATTGGAACATTGGGATAGAATGGCTTTCTGGCTCAGATCTCTAGGTAGCTATCATATGATTCCTGAATTCGAAAGTAAGTTTGGATGAATTTGAATACAACAGATGGTTGATTCAGTGAAAATGGTGTTGACTGTTTTCATTTTTCATGTTTTTTTCTATGATTCTGTTTGCTAGAGTTAAGCTTCTAGGAAACATTTAATAAAATTAATAAAAAGACAGTTTTAGGTATATTTTAATCTGACAATAATTTTAAGGACAACAAACCATCGTCATTCTTCCTCTGGAGACAGCATGCCATGGTGAGCAATAAACTTGTGTAAAAGGGAAAAAAAATCTCACAAACGTTTAAAATGGCAATGATGGTAGTTTACAAATGATGGAGCCAAATTAGGCTAGCTTTGTCTTCAGCTGCTGTTCTTCGGGAGTGATGTTGAATGATGTTCTTTGGAAATAAACAATCAAGTTGGAATGCGAAGCTTTTTAAAAAAAAAAACAGCAGAGTGCAGCTATGTCTCAGCTAGGGAGTCCACATAATTACTCTAAGTGCCATTTGAAGGGTTACCTTGAAGAACAAAGCAGGAAAGCAAAGTTGAGGAAAGCAAACAATATTCTAATCATTTTTATTCCAAACCATTCATACCTTACTTGAATAACTGAATAACTTTCCTACAGTATTAATGATCTTTTCTACACACACCACATATAGAGCACAGACATTTTGTGACCTCTATTGCTTAGTTTAATAGTGTAGTTTTCCTGTAGACCTTGGGTTTCTTTTTCTAAAATGGTTTTTCTATTATGTCTTTTGAATCATGACTTCAAAAAGTAATCCCAAGGTAACGGAAAGTATTAGATTATAGATCAGGGGTCACCGACATGATGCCTGCGGGCACCAGGGTGCCCCCACGGACCACATAAGTAGCCCGTGGACCTGTTCTAAAAATAGCACAACTCACCAGTGAGCTGCATCTAACATTTAATTTGATCCTGTTGCTATTCTTCTTTAATCACATTTGCATTTATATAGATTTGAAAATGACAATATCTTAAAAAAAGCATTTAAAACATGTTTATTATACATTAAGTTTAGATTAGGTTAGGTAAACTCTGTTGTAGTGTATCAAACCGGTAGCCTTTCGTATGGCTCAGTACCTGTGAATTAACTCTCAGTTTCATAAAGGTTGGTGACCCCTGTTATAGATTATATATCACTTGGATATAAAGCTGTGCCTAAAACTTTTTTAAAGAAACCCTTATAACTCTGTTGATTGTGAAATGAAAGTTTAGTATGCTGGGTCTTTTCACAATCATACCCTGCAAGGAATGTTGTAAGGCTGCATTATGGAAATGAAATGACTTTCAGTGCCATTGGCTGGAGAGCAGGGTACAGAAATGTGAGGTCCAAGCATTTCTAGGCCTGTGCGTCGGAACTTTCCAAAAACGGTTTGAAAGGCAGAATAGGGAACAGAAGGAACAAAATGTCTGCGGCAGCAATTGTGCAGACCTACACCTTTGCTGCTCACCTCTTCAATGATGCATTCAGGCTGCGATTTTAAACAGCACTTTGCAAGGCCAGACTGGAAATGCGTGGAAATGGCAGATGCTTCTTCAAACGGCACCTTCAGGAGACTTCCAAAGTATGCAGTCAATCTAAAATGATGAGACAAGCTTTAGTTAAGAGATTTTTGAGGCGGAATACTGTTAATGTTTACATGCAGACAAATTACAACAACTCATATAATTGTGCGATCTGTGTAAACGTGGGCTGTGTAAACATCTCATCCGAGTAGCCCAAGACATTCTGAGTTAAGATTGAAATCATCCTTGTTGAACACTTTAATATACTGAGATACAGTGGAAAAACAGATATTAAGTGAATGCTGTAGACATACTGGATGCATTCTGCCAATGATTTATTTGCATTATTTCTTGGTGGAACATCTAAAGGAACAAGATCTTCAGAGTTTGAAAGTACTTTGATTGCTTAGTGAAAGCAGTAGGACTGTTAAAGTGAGCCATTTACCCGGTTTGGTAGGATTTCAGGTACACTTGGTTGCTACAAACATTAGAGAGGAATCTCAGGAAACTCATGAAGCTCCTCTGCTGAAACCTCTGCAAACAGAGAAAAGCTTTTATATTTTATTTTCCATTAGTGTCTCTGTTTCTCATTTGTCACCATCACCACTGTCATCATGATCATCGTCATAATCATTATCATCATCATAATCATTTTACACACTTTCTTTTCCACCTCTTCATCACCATTATCATCACTTTCATGATCACCTTAATCATCTACTCTGATATTTATTATGATCAAATTAGTCAAAAGGCAGGGTTAATCTTTTCTTTTTGAAGTATGAACATATGATCAGTGTATTTTTAAGGCGTTTAGAACAAGAGGTGGCAATGTGTTGTTCATACAACAGTGTGGAAGCAGCTCAGCCTCCTACTATGCCTGGAGAGCCTGTATATGATGTGATGCCAGGACACACTATGCAATTTATCTCACTTGTTTTAATTCTTTCTCTCACGGAATTGCTACATTTCTCATCACTGATGAACAGGTTGCATATTGACATGTGACATGTCTTGATTGAACTAATTTGTTCTGCTCTGCTTATCTTAAAATTAAACAAAAGAGAAGACACAGATAATGTAATTGTTGATAAGATAGAATCTACAATATTTTTTAGTGTTGGTATATTATTATGAACTTTTTGAAGCTTTCAGAAAAGCTGTATCATCCTGTAAAGTTCTGCTGTCAGAACTGATGAGTGGATGGATGGCCGCATTCCATCTTGATATCGGTAACGTTTGTGCAATGTTAAATTTGAGCCAGCTGTGCTTGCTAAATTGTTGCACACGTGGCAGGTTTGGTACACTTCTTAGTACATCTACCCCGGGATGTATAACTATAACTGTATCTAATGGCTAGGTAACTATAAGTGGTTTCTAAATAGCTGTACTTGTGTTATTCAGATTGCTTGGGAATACCAATAATCACCCTTCACAGCACCTCTTGGTTTAAGAGTACTGGTCTTAATGGCAAGATAAGAGGAAACAATCTTAACACAAGCAGTGCATCAGCAAAATGAGATGATTACACAAACCAAGCATGACCACAGAAACGCCTGGGACTAAACCGCATCCTCAAACAAGGGCGAGAAAAGATAATATTTTAGCCTGTAGGCCAATTATTCATCCAAACTTTTACAGCCAGTTTGTCCTCTGGCAGTTTGGAGAAAGATTTTTTTAAGACGAGAAGAAACTGTTCTCATATACACAGCAAGCGCGATCTACAGCTCATTAATCCGCATCAAGCTGTGCAGGAAGCTACACATCCCACCCCCAATGTATCACAGTTACGTGTACAGCACATGTGAATACAATGGCATTCACTGCTGCAAATGTCTGCTTCTAGGAGGGAAAAGGGAACTGCATCTGTGGGAACAGTGAGAAGTAGTTTTTGCCAAAACAAACAGCATTGCACCCTTTTGCTCTCAAGAAATGAGGTCAGAAACACGCATCCGCTCTGGTACAAGATGCTTCGTCTTCCGTGAAAAACAAGTGTTTCATGAATGACAGTGCGTCATTGTGGGGAGAATACATCAAGAAATTGATGCATTTGCTTTTTGAGCCACACAAGCAATCCACTTTAATGTAACAAGCCCCCATAATTCAAAGCATTTTCTTAGACAGCCACGGAAAAAAAATTAGAGACCATCATTTTTATTTTTGGTTATTACTTTTTTAATTTGTGGGAGTGTGTCTGTGTAAAATGTGCATGTCACTATTGACCACACTTGTTTCAAAATTCCAAACAAAAAAATGATGAATTATTAAATAAATTTAAATAATTTATCATACCTTGGAAATGTTAAACTACACAACACTCTCACATTATTTTACAATTGCAACAATTAAAATAGTATATGTCAAGAACTCAGTGTGTGCATGTGTGACTCTGTTTCATCCCATCAGAAACTGAATCAGGAGTGAAGCTGCTGGAATACAGCACATAGAAAAGCTGCTCTACAAACACTACTGCATTCACAACATAATTGGAGGCATTTCTTATTTTTTACACAGCTCACACTGCAACAGTTCATAAAAGAATAGCAACCTGTGCGTGTTACACACCCACACACACACACACACACACATACACACACACACACACACACACACACACACACACACACACACAGCGGCAAATGATGCAGCCCCAGGGAGCAGTGTGTGGGGGCCGTACCTTGCTCAAGGGTACCTCAGTTGTGCCATCAGCAGTCCTGGGATTCAAACCCACAACTTTCAGCTCTCTAACCACTAGGCCACCAGCTGCTTTATATACATATTTTTATACTTAAATATATACAGTGATAATACAAATATAACACAAAATATTTAAAAAACATTTTTATCAAAATTGTCCAAGCATCAAGTAAGAGAAATTTAGGCTTATGTAACACAGCCTTCAAGGCTTTATTTTACATTTTGAGCCAAAAAAAAAAGAAACTGGCAAGCTCACAAAGGGCCTTGTGGACTTCCTCAAGTTGCTGGGTTTGATGTTTCTTGCATGTAAATCCCTGCTTTTGGGAAGGAGGTAAAGTTGTTACATGAGTATGAAGAAAGAAACCAACAGGTGCCATCACCAGCTACATTCTATCCACTGGATTTTTTTAAATATGAAAAATGTTTTCAAAATGTTTACAAAAATCTACCGTTAATAAAACGATATGGGTCTATCAGCTTTAGGGGATGAATGTTTGCCGATATCCTAAATCTGAGAACCTCTTCCACAATTGACTCATAAATATTGTGCCATAACAGATGTTCCTTATACAGCAAACACAAACTGTGGTAAAGTTTACTTGACTTAGGACATGAAAGCATTTTTAAAAGAAATGTTACAGAGAAAGGCGTCCAGAAAAGGCTACATTCTTAGAATATCTCTACCCTGAACAGTTCTGATAATAATAATAATAATATTAATAATAATAATAATAATAATAATAATAATAATAATAATAATAATTAAAATGCAGTAAACCAGACTGTTATGTGCCGAGGCACGCAGTGTCTGTTCTGGGTGCTCTTTTGTCTCATTTCCTGTAGGTCCTGAGCAGTGATTGGACTCAAAAACCCCACCTTTGGACACCTGTTCCTGATTAAGGACTGATCTCTCGGAGGATTGGATGCCTGGAGGAGGAAGTCCCGCCTTTCCCCGGTTTAAAAGAGGAAGCTGGAGATCGGAGAGCAGAGCTTCGGAGAGCAGAGCTTCGAAGAGCAGAGATTCGAGACTTGAGATAAAGCTAGAGACTAGATAACTTGTATGTTTCAGAGTTATGTTTCATGGTGGAACTAGTTAGGATTTGGTAAGGTGTATTTTCAGTTCTTTTGTGTTAGTTTACTTAGTGGTAGACCCCACTCCCTGTACTTTTGTTTAGTGTAGTTATTAGCTAGGTAGGTTCAGGGTGTTTTGTTATTTACTTTCCTTTGGGGTTATTGTTTGTTCCACTCGTGTAAGTGTATTCTCTGTTTTGTGTAACTTGTAAATATTTGTATATAGATTTGTTTGTCTCTTGTAACCAGTGTAAATCCTTTTGTAAATAATTGTGTAAATATAATCTGTAAATAGTGTCTTATCCACTGCCTCGTGTCCGTAATTTCCATAGCCATATTCTTATTTTTATGCCCCCAAACTTCACTTCGCGAGCCAGATCCCAGGTCATAATGATCCAGATTTCGGGTCGTAACAGACTTTTATCAGTTTTTCCAGGGGAAGGTTCCCAAGTTGCGAAGGAAAGGACATCATTCCGTAAAGCATCTTTAATGATTATGGTTCATTTATGGTAAAAAATTTGACATTGTGATGTCAGTATACAAATAAAGCCACTATACTATTCAGTATCACAGGAATGAGTTGAGTTTGATTTGCTTTTTTAGACCACACATGCAGTCCACTATAATGTAACAAGTACACCTAATACACCTAAAAGCATTTTCTTATATTTTAACTGTCATTAAAGTAAAGTAAAGTGGGCCCTTATAGTCACACGTGATTACACCACAGCACACAGTGTGAAATTCTTTCTCTGTATTTAAACCATTTACCAAGTGAAGTAGTGGGCAGCCAGGAACACAGCGGCAGGAAGCAGTGTGTGGGGGCGGTACCTTGTTCAAGGATACCTTAGAGGTGCCACTGGCAGCCCTGGGATTCAAACCCACAACCTTCTGGTCTTGAAGCTTCTCATGTTGCAACATGAAATTACAGATGCAGGAAAGGCCCCCATCTTTAATAATGATACAGATGATGATTCATTCTTTGTGATGTCAGTATGCATTAAATGAGCTGTATTATTGAGTGTAGTATCACAGGAACGGGTTGAGCTTTAGCCATCTCTTGCTGCAGTGTAAAAGAGCTTGTTCTTGGTGTTTAAAACGTGGTGTACTGGTCTCATCTTTATTATGTTCTGGGAAAAGTCAATATGACTGAGTTCTACACATTGCTTTTGCAGTGTGTGTGTTCTTTCCACTCCTGCATAAAAGATTGAATAGCCATATTTCCATTTCTGTCCTTAGGATCTCTTTTTTTCAGAATTTGCAAAGTCATGTTTAAGGCTTCCGATTTCTGTTAATGGAATGTGAATTTTCTTCCATTCTTTAGAATGACGGCTCATATAGCGTACAGTACAGTAATCATGTGTTAACCTTTATTGGGTATTGTGTTCACCATGTCATTACTTCTATTTTTGAGCAGAAAGGTAATCAAGGAAAGCAAGAGTGGCTACTTTTAAACATACCTCTTTGAAGAAGCAGGGTTTTGAAGCGGACGGACTGCAGCAGCTTTCCACCATCCTCACGTAATTTTGGGTTGCGTTGAGGACAAAACCTGCTGGGATACTCTGGTGTCTCCGAGCAAACTCGTACACGTACCTAACAAACACAGGAGGTGAACTGATTCTGCATCACAAAGACTCACACTAACTGCGTTTCAAAGAAGCTTTTGGGTCAGGGAACTTGAACGTGAATGAAATTGTAACTGAATGGTGTCTGATTGATTGTCTTTTGCTGTGCTCATGGTTAATATTTACGATCATGAATTTTTCATCTCTAACCCCATCACATTTTTAAGATTCTCATTATAGATTAAGCAGATCTGCAATCCTGCACAGTCCAAAATAGCAAAAGGACAAAGCTGAAAGATTATAAAATGAAAACAACAATAGCTCAGTGTTCTACTGGAATAATACATGGAATAACATTGTTTTTTAAAATTATTTTAGTTCCCTGAGGAACTATATGTGTAAATGAGATGAGTCTTTAGAATGTAGGATGTAGGATGTAGGATGCTTAGGAACTCTTACAATGGGAAAGTTCATTAACTTTAGAAGGTATAAAGTGCAGTGTACAAAAAAAATTCTCTAACGAAGCATCCACAGGAAGATTCTTTATGGAATCAGTAATGGCTCTTCTATGGCATCACCTGTCTGGCACCTTTATTAAGTAGAGCATTCATAGGACATCCCCCGGCATCATGTAAGCAAAATGTTGAACTAATAACTTCATTTAAACATGCAAATTAATTCATTTGTTCATTCAAGCCACCGAGGGACCTCTGTTCTCTTTCGTTCTGCTTCAGTGTCTTCTATTAACTGTGTATGTAAATGCCAAACAAAACTCTGTTCCATTACTTGACAATTTGTGAACAGTAAAGCAATTAAACACTCTCTAAAAAGTGAAGTGGCTTGCAATTTTCAGGACCTCAGAACTGTGCCCTCTTGTATATTATTGAAACTCACTGGGAGATGAAAAGTCTTGTTATTTTCAGACACAGTTCTGATTGAGACATCATCTACTTCACAAGAGAGCCTAAAGTAATTATCACCCTATACCTGCTCTTTATGTAACTATTGCTTTTGGAGCAAAAAGAATGACTTGAATGTACATGCACTCTTAAAAACATATGACATATGACATATGATTCTAATTAGGGATGCACCGATACCACTTTTTTTACAAACCGGTACGAGTACGAGTATTTTTATTTGTGTACTTGCCAATACCGAGTACCGATACCGATATTTCTTAGAATGGTGTCCATGAAAGTGCAATTAATTTGGAGGCAGGTTTTATTTTCTCTTCTACAGATTATGAAAAGCCTATAATAAGGCTAAATACAAAAAGTATTAACAAATGGCTATTCCAAGGCAAAAATAAACCATTCATTCTGGTTTTCACAAAAAAACTCTAATAAGGCAGTGTCATCACGTTACACAAATTGTAAATATAACCAGAAACCGTCGTCTTTTATCCTACCACTAGAACGGCGGCAAACTGGCTGTACCTATAACGGCTGCGCGCGTCAATTGACGCAGTGCCCAGTTTCATTCTTGATACGCCTGCTGCTGCAGTATGTTTTGGCAGCCAGCAGACACAGCAAGTGTCCAGTGGACCCAGAGCCCATCGTACAGTCAGAATCAGAATCGTGTTTACTGGCCGAGTATGTGAGCGAACACGTACAAGGAATTTGATTCCGGTCGATGGTGTCTCTCAAGCACAACAGTATAAAACAACAATATGTAAAAATACGTGTG
>JBBJLS010074364.1:0-28447 GCA_037577275.1 Bryconaethiops microstoma
AAAATAATTTGGCTCCCAAATATTTTGTGTTTAGGAGCCAATGGCTCCTAAGGTTTTTATTTTGTCTGGAGCCCTGTGTTATCACTAGTCATAGTGACTCATACAGTGAGGGACCTCTCTTTTTAAGCTGAATCTATTTGTTTGACACCCCTGTTATACCACAATCAGCCACAACATTAAAAACACTGACAGGTGAAGTGAATAATATTGATCATCTTGTTACAATAGCATCTGTCAATTTGTAGGATATATAATATAACAAGTGAACAGTGAGTTCTTGAAGGCGATGGAACTTTAAAAACAGCCTAATTGTGATGCCTAGAAGACTGGGTGAGAGCATCTCCAAAACTGCAGGTCTTGTGAGGTGTTCCTGGTGTGCAGTCGTCAGTCCTTACCAAGATGCTTTAAGAAAAAAACCCCAAACTTATGTGTAGGAAACGAAGGCAAGCCCGTCTGGTTTCAACCCCACACAAGGGCTACTGTCAAAATTGCTAAAAAAAAAAAGAAAAAGTTAATGCTGGCTATAATAGAAAGTTGTCAGAACAGAGCAGACTGGCCTGTGGAACAATGGAAGAAGGTGGCTTGGTCTGATGAATCAAGTTTTGTTTTACATCATGTGGGTGGCTGTGCGCATGTACATCTCTTACCTGGAGAACTGTTGGCACCATGCACAATGGAAAGAAGACAAGGTGGTGGAGGCAGTGTGATGCTCTGGGCAATGCTCTGTTGGGGAAACCTTGGATTCCTGGCATTTATGTGGATGTATTTTCTAATTGCAGTGGCCTCTTTCAGCAGGATAATGCACCCCGCAACACTGCAAAAATTGTTCTGAAATGGTTTAAGGAACAAGTTGTTTACTTGATCTCCAAATTTCCAAGATCTCAGTTCAATCGAGCAAACTGGTCCAATCCATGGAAGACCACCACAACTTGCAGGACTATTAAAATATACTCAGACACACCATTAGAGGTCTTGTGGAGTCCATGCCTTGAAAGGCCAGAGGAGCCAAAAGAGGAACCTACACAATAAAAGGGAAGTGGTTTTAATGTTCTGGCTGATCAGTGTAGAATCCAGCTGCATGTTTGCCTAGGAGGGACTTTGTGTGCAAGTGTTCATTTTGCCCACTCGAGTTCATGTTCATGTGTTTGCTGCTTGTTTGTCATTGGAGGGTTTAGATGTTTGAAAATAATATAAGTAGCATCCTTTTGTTGATGATAGTTTTGTTTTCTGAAAACCAACAGTGGCTGCGTCAAACTGTTGGTTTTTCCTCCTTGTGTTTGTGTGGTTGTGGTTGTGGTATATATCCTCATGAGTGACTCTTCATTCACAAAACTAATACCTTTTTTCTTCAGAATCAAAAAATAACCCTGTGACCACTAAGAAGAAAGGTACAAGCAAAGGTATTTAAGAAAAAACACTTTTCAATAACCTTGCTTTCTTGTAGCTGTATTTTGTTTGGCTTTTTGGTGTTTCTGAAAAACTTTTCGAGGCTGCTTCAAGATACTACAAGTGATCTGTGTGTGTTCATGTTGGCATGAGAAGGGGGTCTCTAGTATCCTCATGGTGTTTTAAAGTAGGTCAAATGCATATTGTTCCTGTTCATCTTTGTGTGTTTCCTGGCTGTGTAGCTATCTGACTGGCTGATTATGTAAAGAATATCGTGTTTTTTGTTTTGTGTGCATGATGATACGGGTGGTCACAAAATAATGTCAGCTGTTAGTTTGCTTCGGTCAGTGGATTTTAGCATGGTTGTTTTTTTCCTCTGTCAGTTTGTTGCTTAACTTGCAGTCTGAATCTGTGCTCTTCAAAGATTTTGTGTGCAACATCTTAGATCCAGGAACCCTAAACCAACATTGAAGAAATAGGGCCAACTATGTCTGACTGAGGATCGCATTCTTTCAGCTTGCCTATGCGTCTTGTCTACCGTGAAAGAACAACACCGTATTTGATCAAATAAGCAAATATGCCCATTTCTACTGATAAAATGTTGCTACTTCCACTAAAAAAATCAGGTTATTCTGTGTGCATTCCTTTGTGAGTGTTGTTGCTTGTGTTGCTCTTGTGTGTCTTCTCATTCACTTTCTCTAATGACCGGCTACAGACGCATTAGCATTTAACATGCTCAGTCAACCAAACGTTTACAAGGACTGACTAGAGCCAGCGTTGCCGTATACACCAGACTGACTACAGGCAACGGTCGACCACTGACTCACATTTAGTGGCCTGATGCCATCCAATGGGTGACAGTTGATTTGGTGTGTCTCAGGCATTAAATGGCTTAAAGATTAGATTAGAGTCAAACTGAAGCAACCGCACTCCTAAAATAATTTCTTAAAAGTTATTTGCTCAGTTACACGCACTCAACTAAAACTTTGTATTTATACCTTTCAAAGTATTTTCAAGTAAAGATACTTTTCTTATGCTACTGCCAGAGAGGTTTTTTTTCCACATTTAATTTTATTAAGGAACATTAGTGACACTGTCTATACTATGTGTTTGGTCACACTCAGATTTTTAAGGTTTGTCATTTTATTTTAAAGTGCATCATAATGAGAGAATAAAGCCTAATAAATATTAGTCCCTCAGTTCCTGATAGTTGCTGGATGTACTAAGACTGCAGCTCTGTAAGTTACTCTATATTTATGTGGTGCCTGGGCTGCTATTTTTTGTTTTGAGTACTTGTATTGAGTTTTTAATTTATAGTTGTCATTTTTTAACCAGATAGCAATACTTTTACTTTAAAATTAGTTTACCCATCTCTGCATATTTAACATCTTAGTTGTTGCCTTCTGACTGTCTTTACATGCATGTTAATCATCAAATCAGAAAGCATGAAACACTTTATTCTCAGTTGTATCAGGGAAGCCCACCTTCATTATCAGCTTTTAGGGGAAAAATAACAGGCCAAATGCAGGAGTGCAGAATTTTTCTCCTGTTGTAAACTAAAAAAATGAGTTTTGAGTAAGTATGAGATGACCACCAAAGACCATGTTTACATTTCTGTTAAGTTTTTGTAGTTTCAAACAGTTTGTAAGTAACAAGTGGATGCACTGTTGTATTAATATTCTATACTGTTTTATACCAAGGAGTAACTTCATGATGATGGTTAGGTGATTATGTGCGTGAAAAGCAGGGTCACTAATGTTATCTGATCCGCTCTCACTACAGCTCCCAAGCATACAGAAGAAGAACCTGAGAAAAATAGAGGTATTTTGCATGAGCTGTGGGAATGATTATGTTTGGAGTTTGGTGTGTACAGTTGTATCGCTGACTGCTGGTCTGGAAGCTGATCAGTGTGTACTGTTAGTTTAAAGTAATGGAAGATTTCATGTTTGTAATAACCTCAATGTTGTACTAATATATTTAATGTGATGACTGTTTTATTCCACCCCAACTTGTCTAGGGTTTGCACATCATGTCATTTCCATGAAATAATTTAAGCAAAAACTTAATTGATAGAAAAAACTTAAACTTAAATTAATGGAGTCATAGAATGTTTGAGTACAACTATGAATTTCTTAAGCTGGCCTTATCAAGTTCTAAACTGAGTTTTGAAGGTGGGTGGATTTTATATTAACCAGCTAAAGCTAATGATTAATGTTAGAAACCCATCAGAGGTTATCTTAAGAATGCTAATAGGAATTTAATCCACAAATGGATTCATTTCACTAAGTCTCCATGATGTCCAGCTGAGGCTTTCACTCGCATTTAAAGCCTAAAGCTTCAGTGAGTGGTGAATGTTCTAAATAACAAAGATAAGTAATATCATCAAAAGACATTAAGGTTTTTCACAGTTTAAGATTAATTACAAGCAACTTTTGGACCAGTAAGAGGCATACTCATTTTAAGTTGAATAGTAAAAAGTTACTTAATGTTCTGTCTTTTATATGTTAATAAATTATCTAGGTCTTTCCATTTTAGTGCCAATTTTCGTGCATCTATTTCAAACATTTATTTGTTAATCTGTGCAGTATTTGAATCTGCACAATAGGTTCAAAAAGGCTACATAACAAGAATTCCAGTGTATTGTTGTAGTTCCTTTAGACCCTTTTTTCCAGAATAAGGACAGTTGTCTCATTAACATATTAAACAATTACAGATGTCCTGTAAATGCATGGTTTGAACTATAAGCAAAATGTAAAATAAACAGAGAAACATTTATAATTCCAGATTGAATATAGTCCATTCTATATTCTATTGCATTTTTGTTATGTGAGTATTTTGTCGTGAGATGTGATGTTACAGTCAGTTCCAGCCAGTGTGATTGGCTGAAAGACATCTATGAGTGTCAGATATCTCCTTAATGTGGCTTGTTAATGTGCCTAGCAAAGATACCTAGCTTACATTCTTTAGGCTAATTTAATCTGTAACTGAATAGCATTCAGCAAGTAATAATAGTGTTTTTCTTAGATTTTTGTATAAATGTGAAAATATAAAAAATAATTGCTATAAATAAAATACAAATCAGTGCTATTCGCAGACCTTAATGACTAGTTTTTCGCTAATAATGACAGATTTCTGACTAATACATGTGTGACCATTACTCCAATGTGACTTTTTAATCCCCCATGAACTGAGGTGCACAAGCCAGTGTATTTCTTAGTGCCAGTCCCAAGCCCGGGTAAATGGGCAGGGTTATGTCAGGAAGGGCATTGGGTGTAAAACAACAAGAAAATTCTGGCCGAGGCCCGGGTTAACAACTACCGCCACCAATACTGTTAGCCGACAGGGTGCTAGAAGAAGAAGAGGGGGAAGGTGTGTCTAGAGACAGGAGAAGAGGAGGAAGAGTAGGAGAGTAGAAATGAGGGTGGGGACTTTGAATGTTGGCACTATGACAGGTAAAGGGAGAGAGCTAGCTGGAGAGAAGGAAGGTTGATATATTCATGTAGGAGACAAGATGGAAGGGAAGTAAAGCCAGCGGTATTGGATGAGGTCTCAAATTGTTCCATCACGGTGTCTATGGGAGGATAAATGTGGTAGGTGGTGTTGTGAAGTAAAATTATGTTAAGAGTATTCTGGAGCTGGAAAGATTGTCAGACAGAGTGATAAGTGTGAATGTTGAATGTTGTTAGTGCATATGCCCCACAGGTTGGGTGTAAGATGGGTGAGAAAGAAAGGGTCTGTTGGATGAAGTATTGGAGAGCATACCCAAGGGAGAGTGAGTTATTATTGGAGCAGACTTTAATGGACATGTTGGTGAAGGGAACAGAGGTCAATCAGATGGTAGTGGAATTTGCAAAGAGGAAGGAATTGACTGTGGTCAACATGTATTTTAAAAAGAAGGAGGAGCACAGGGTGAGAGAGTGGAGAAAGATTATATATAAAATTATATTCTATGTAGGAGGGTAAGTCTAAAGATTGCAGACTTCAAAGCTGTGACTGGAGAGAGCGTAGCTAGACAGCATAGGATGGTGGTCTGTAGTAGAGCCCCGCATCGGGAGCGGGATCCCGCGGGACCCAACGCAAATCTTGCGGGATTAGGCAGGTTTAAGGTTGCCGTGGGTGGGAGCGGGCAGGAGCAACAGAGACAGCGGGCGGGACAAAATGGCTTTAAGAGCCGATGCTTTGTAGTGAATCAGAAGAGCCGACTCCCATCGAGTGAGAGCTGCTCCCCACTTTTTTTCCTTTCGCTGCTCAGCTCTCACTCTCTGTGGCTCAGCTTTGCTCACGGCAGAACTTTTCATTGGCAGCATGACGGCCTTATGGCTAATCACATGTGAGGATATAGGATAATACCATTATGTGAAAACAGAGAGAACGACAGACGCGACAGTCAGGTGGAGCGTCTGTTTGTCCCCTCAGTGAGTGAGCGAGACAGTAGACAGTGGTGATGAGGAGAATGCGAGTAAATTCTTTTTGTGTTTCATATCCAGTGTAGAAGAGCCTGTGTGCGCCACTAACTTACAATAACAGAACATGAATTGTTTTTTTACTTTAAAAATATATTTTCATATATGACGGAGAGCGGGCGGGAGGGGGCAGGACTGACAGGGAGAGCGGGCGGGAATCGTCCGAAATTCCACGGGAGCGGGCGGGAGCAGGATAAAAAAAAAAACAGTTCTCAGGGCTCCAGTCTGTAGGATGACTGGAGGTCAAAAAGCGGAGGTCAGTGAGGGCAGAGCCAAGGATCAAGTGGTGGAGGTTGAAGAAGGAGGACTGCAAGGTGGAGTTCAGAGAGTAGTTAAGACAGGCATTGTGAAGAGTTGCCAGAGTTGTTGGGATTAACAGTCCAGAGTAACGGGAAGTGTGAATGAGAGGTGAAGAGTGCGGGCGTGATAGAATGGGTGGAGAAGAGTGTCAGGAGTGATTTGTGACAGGCAGATACCAGTAATAGTGATGGGGAAAGTGCACAAGAAGGTTATGAGACCATTTAAGTTTTATTGTTTGGAGACAGTGGCACTGATGAGCTTTAGATGACCGAGTTGAAAATGATAGGATTTGCACTGGGAGTGATGAGGATGGACAGCATCAGGAATGACTTCATTAGAGGGAGTTGTACCTTTTGGTGGAAAAGTCAGGGAGGCGAGATTGCATTGGTTTGGTCATGTGCTGAGGAGAGACTCTTAGTATGTTGGCAGAAGGATGCTGAGGAAGGAGCTACCAAGGAAGAGGAACAAAAGAGGCCTAGCAAGAGATTTACAGATGTGGTGAGGGAGGACATGTAGGTAATTGGTGTAAGAGAGGAAGATGCAGAGGACTGAAGGAAATGGAGATGGTTGATTCACTGTGGTTGATCACAGGAATTTCCAAACATTTTACATTGGGTTTTATATGTTAATATTTCAGTTCAGTCTGAAATGCTGGGGCAGGCTTACAAACCAAAAGAACATTTGTAATATAGTTTTGCTATTTTGTATGAATGCATGAATTCAACAGAAGTTTGCTTGAATATTTGTGAAAATCCATGACATATCCAGCCAAGCTATAGGCTGACATAGAACCGTAATTATGTTTTTTGTGAGGCATGCATAACACATTAAATGGAGTTGAACATAGAACTTGTCTGTCCATAATACATAACAAGGAATGTTGTTTGAGTTTGGCAGTGTCAAATGAATGAAGTTAAGCAGCATGGAGGTGACAGTGCTGGTTTTTGAGGCAGCTTTGTGTGAGCACTACCTCTGTTCATAAAGTGCTTTTTTGCATGGAAACCCTCTGTTCATAAAGTGCTTTTTTGCATGGAAACAAGAAATTAGATTTTACAGACTGAGCCCTTTTCCTCATCTGTATCTAGGACACTCTACCAGAGAAATCGGGCAAAAACTGAAGGTAGCTCTGAAGGAACAGCTTCGGATGATCCATGAGAAGATTGAGGCTAAAAAGATTGCTAAGCTAGCATTGGCTGAGGTCCGTACCATTCTGGCTCGAGAGGAAGAGGAAAGGCAAGCCATCCTCACTACTGAGAAAGCCAAGGAGGAAACGGAGGCCATCCTGCGTAAAGAAAGAGAGAGAAAAGAACATGAAGAAAGATTATCTAAGGAAAAGGAGGCTAGAGAGAAAGCTGAGCAAGAAAGGCTTGCCAAAGAAAAGGCAGAAAAGGAAAGGGCTGAAAAAGAGAGGGCAGAAAAGGTGAGATTGACTAAAGAACAAGCAGAGAAGGAAAAAGCAGAAATGGACAGACTTGCAAAAGAGAAGGCAGAAAGGGAAAGGTTAGCTAGAGAGCAAGCAGAGAAGGAGAAAGCAGAAAAGGAAAGGATAGCAAAAGAAAAGGCTGAAAAGGAAAGGATAGCAAAAGAAAAGGCTGAAAAGGAAAGGATAGCAAAAGAAAAGGCTGAAAATGAAAGGATAGCAAAAGAAAAGGCTGAAAAGGAAAGGATAGTAAAAGAAAAGGCAGAAAAAGAGAGAGTAGAAAAGGAAAGGCTAGCCAAGGAAAAGGCTGAGAAAGAAAGAGCAGAAAAGGAAAGGCTAGCAAAAGAAAAGGCAGAAAAAGAGAGGGCAGAAAAAGAAAGGATAGCGAAAGAAAAGGCTGAAAAAGAGAGGGCAGAAAAAGAAAGAATAGCGAAAGAAAAGGCTGAGAAAGAAAGAGCAGAAAAGGAAAGGCTAGCGAAAGAAAAGGCAGAAAAAGAAAGGCTAGCAAAAGAAAAGGCTGAGAAAGAGCAGGCTGAAAAAGAACGTCTAGCAAAAGAAAAAGCGGAGAAGGAGCGGGCAGAAAAGGAAAGGCTAGCCAAGGAAAAAGCTGACAAAGAGAGAGCGGAAGAAGAAAGGCTAGCAAAAGAAAAGGCGGAAAAAGAACGGCTAGCTAAGGAAAAAGCAGAGAAAGAGAGAGCAGAAAAAGAAAGGCTTGCAAAAGAAAAAGCGGAGAAAGAGAGGGCAGAAAATGAAAGGCTAGCCAAGGAAAAGGCTGAGAAAGAGAAAGCGGAAAAAGAAAGGCTAGCAAAAGAAAAAGCTGAGAAAGAGAGAGCGGAAAAAGAACGGCTAGCCAAGGAGAAGGCAGAAAAGGAAAGGCTAGCCAAGGAAAAGGAAAGACAGACCAAGGTAAAGGAGAAAGCAGAAAAAGAAAGCCCTGTCAAAGATAAAGAAGAGAAAAAAGATGAAAAGAATGGTAACAAGGAGAAAGTATCTACAAGGGATCTTTTGAAGTCCTCAATCAGGAAAAACAGGAAATGATCAGACATGGAAAAACTGTTAAGCCCTGTACAGTTTGAACCTGTTCAGACTAATTTTTGAGATGAATATACCAGCAGACCTTATGCAGTATAACAGCGTAGAACACTTGTGTTCAGGTCTTTGGTCTAGGCTTGGGCTGGTGTCAGCATTCTCATAGCCAGTCTGGTTGGAATACGTAATATTAATGGCCTTTTGGGGCAGTTCTACGGTGCTACCCAACTTTTTTGATAATATTTAAGTATATAAACAAAATTGTAATACAAGTGTCATTTAATATTTATTGACTACTGTGGTGATGAATCACTCAGTGTTTCAGCTTTCAAAAAAATAACATTCAAATGTAATGGTCAAAGGGGTTTTGAAAAGAGTTTGACACTAAGCAGAAGATGGAGGGATATACATAATTAAAAATTAAATGTCATTTTAATAATAATTAGAATGAATTTTATAACAATCACTAATACTGATATATTTTATTACTGAATCATTTGGTTGTTCTTACATTGAACCTATTCATGTGTTTTTTCTAACAACCAATAACACATTTCTATCATTTTTAGTACATTATTAAACACAATGTATTTATAGTTTCATCTTATATTTGCTGACATTTGCCTTGATTGAACTTGGAGACCCTTTGCTGAAATTGCACCACAGACTCTTTTTGTTGACTGAGGCAGCAGTTGGCAGAGGTGTAGACTCGAGTCAGGTTGACTTGAGACTTGACTTGACAAACTTGATTTTGACTTGAACACCGATAACTCGGACTTTCACTTTCAATCTGTTTAACTTGTGACCCAAAAAGACTTGAGACCCACAGTGGAAGAAAACTTGGGGAGAAGTTTTTCTTGTAAATAGGTTTGTTTCCTGGCACAGCCATTTGTTTAAATACAAAGCCCGTTTTCAAAAAAAGTTGGGATGCTTTTGTAATTGGTGCAGAATGAGACCTGGCATTGTCCTGCTGAAATACACAGAGTTCCTGAGAAAAGATGGCATCTTTATGGGAGCATATGTCTCTCTAAAATTCCAATGTAATCCCCTGCAACAATAGTGCCTTCACATATATACAGATCTCATATGCCATGGGCACTGATGCAACCCCATACCATCAGTGTGGATTAATCTGACCACAGAACATATTTCCGTTGTCTTTTGGTCCATCTCAAATAAGCTCAGGCTCGGGGGTTTGTGCACAAAATTGATGAGTGGCTTCCTCTGCGTAATACAGTTCCAGGAAGTATTTCTTGATGCAGCGGCAGATTGTGTTCAGTAACAATGATTTCTCAAAGTATTCCTGAGCCCATGTGGCTATGTCCATCACAGTAGCATGACAGTTTCTTGTGCAGTACCGCCAAAGGGCTCTAAGGTCTCACACATTCAGCCATGGCTTCTACCTGTGGCTTTTACACCCAGAGATTTCTCCTGACTCCCTGAATCTTTTCACAGTGTTGTTAACTGTAGATGGTGACATTTCTTGCGCTGAAATGTCATGACTCATCACTTCGTGAGAGAATTATCTGTCAAATTAAAAACAAAGACTAAGCCCGTGGTGGATGCTCTATTTATACCGAATCCCCACACCTGTTATCAGTTATCCTGCTAATTGAGGAGTAAGTTTCTTCCAGTAAGTTTCTTTTCAGCCTTATTTTCCTTCTGTCCCAACTTTTTTGGAGTTTGTTGTAGGCATTTCTAAATTTCTAAATGTTACCAAACAGAATTAAGTTTGTCAGTGAAAACACTGAATGTCTTTTTTTTTGTCCTTTGGTCTGTTAAATAAAGGTTCAAATAAATTGCCAAATTACGGATTTTATGTTTCATTGCATTTTTAGAAAGTGTCCCAACTTTTTTGGAAATGGGGTTTGTAGATTTATCTTCATGCCGTTTTGTCAGTGGTTACATTTATGCAGTGGTAGAGATGGTTATGCTTTGCCTTTTTATTCTGGAGGATACGCTAGACAAGTGTGAGTATTTGAGTTCCTCCATAAGCTGGTTGCCATTTAAATTGAGATGAGTAAGCCCCCATTCAGCACATAAACTTCAGTGTTACTACAGCAATTCACCAGGCTAATGTCCGTTTTTCTTCAAAGCATTATGAAAAACTGATCTTGCTGTAGGGTGTAGCTGAAGGCAGAGTGGGGACGCGGTGGACTTGAAAAGTGCTTCCAGAATTCATCAGTTACTGTGTCACCTTAGATCAGTAGAACTATGAAAACTGTACTTTTTATTTCATGGGTGGTTTTGATTTTACTCTTTGTTTATATCTTTTGTGTCTGTCATGGTTGTACAATTATCTTGGATTTAGTTATTTTGGGCTAGTAATAATTATAATAATGTAAATTTACCATATGCTCCTTTAATGTGCTCTATTACATGTTCTTTTAGGTGTTCATTGAAGAACACATGCTGACTTATTTATGATAGAGAGTTGGGACTCGAGTATTGAGATTTAAGAGTTGAGATTTAATTGTCAGTTGCAATACAGGGACTTGTTTCCACCTCTAGCATTTTAGGATATTAAGTTATTTAGTTATTGTTGCTGATGGAGCATTGTTGTCCAATACAACTTTTGTTTATATGAGATCTTTTCATAACTGGTTGTTTGACAAAATTACCAACAGTATGTTACTGCAGTGAAAAACACTCATAATTAAAATACTGGCATAATTGGGTTTTTTTTTGTTGTTGTTGTTGTTTTTTAATTTATCAAATATGCAAGACACAAGTCACATTACTGTGTTGTCATAGTAGCGAACTTCTTAATATAACATTGTGAATTTTAAGTTTGTAATGTTTATGTAAACTTGTTTTTTTTTTTTTTTTTTTTTCCTAGGGCCTGACCAATACATTAGTTGACTGTTAATACTGACTGATATTAATGTACTGCAGACTTACTGGTATCTGCAGAAGTCTTGCTGGTACAGCACTGATATTTAAGGGCATGTTTAATATTGTAACAAGCAGCAGTATTATAGCAATATTGTGAGTAGAACTGTTCACTTCACAGAGTCTGCTAAACTGATGCCATGTTTCAGTTATAGCAGTAACAAAAAGAATACTGGAAAGACAATATTTCTGTGATAAAAAACTGTTGTATTACTGCGATGGTTTGGCAATCCTGTTTGACAGTTCACGGACAACAAATGAGTACAAAACACATTAACTAAAACTCCTGTAGTGTCCAGTTGTAATATTTTATTAAAATTCATTACTTGTAGCTTCTTAATGTTGTTGGTAACAAACTGTTCATAAAGTTTTGACCCAACTTTGTACATGAACACCTTGGGGGGAAAAACCCATCATGTTTTATAAATAGAATTTGAATAGGGAAGGTTATTTGTTTAAAGATAATAGTTTCTCTAATAAATAAAATCTTACTTTATTAAAAAATATTTGCTGTAACTTGATGGCCCAAACTTATTCTGTGCGTGTGTATGTATGTGTGTGTTTTGGAGGTGGTTACCTCCTTTTCAAGTGCGGGTACTGTGTAGAGCACTAGGAAACACCCTAGTCCTTCATGCAGCATTTTTCCTGTGTGTCTCTCTGTGTGTCTGTCTGTGTGTATATGCTTTGTTTTACTGGTTGACTGTGAATATCCAATTGACCTGCCCATCTCCCACCAACAAGTGTGTTTTTTTTGCAATGACCACTGGGATGAATTCCGTTCATTGTAGTACGCTTTTAGTTGTAGCTAGTTGAAATAAAGTAAATTTGAAATGACCATGACATTCTGTTATAGTAATAATATCTAAACTGGTAAGTTTGAACAATAAAAGGAATTAAATCAGGACAAAACCATTAGGAATGTTGGAAAGACACCCAAAATTACAAGATTTATATGAGAAAAGACTTCGTTGTATTAGTGTGTTGGTTTGGCAGTCATATTTGACATTTAACGGTTGACAAACGTATGAGTAAAGAACCCATTACTAAAACTCCCAGAGTCTCCAGTTGTAATCATATTTAAGTATATCAATATTTTATCAGTATTTATCAGTTAGCTAATTGAAATTAAGTATATTTGAAATGACACTGACAAATTTGCCTCCTTAATGTAATTAGCTAAATGTCTATTCTTACAGTGTAACATTTCATACACATGAAAATAAATAGAAATTGGAATGAATAACATTCCAAATCCAGGTATTTTTACAAAAAACTGTTATTGGCTACAATTTCTCTTTAAAATTCATTTTTTGATTGTTCTATAAAGCTTGTCCAAACTACCAACAGTTCCTATAAAACAACCTATTTGTGTACAGAAAACCTATTTGTGGGTGGGTCACAAAAACTGATACATTTTTCCTAACATAAATGATCAGATAAGGGTTATTTTCTCATTTTCTTACAAACCACATGCAGGCCTGAAGGAGAAAACTGTCACAGCGGAAACAAAGGAGACCCCTAACACGAGAGCAGGTAAGACCACGGTGAAATATGAGCTTCAGCAAAGAAAATAATCCTGAGGACAAAGAAATTCTGATTTTCAAGTCAGGTTTTCACAGTTAATGTGTACAGAATTCAAGTGAGTGAATTTGTTACAATTGAAAATTGTTATTGAAATTACAATCTTCCTGAATGGCTGCTGTTTCTGAGAAACAAGACTGAAACATGCTACGTATTTATCAACTGTTATAAGGTAAACTTGCAATATTTCATATTTAAAATTGCTGTATGAATGCTTACGCTATAAGGGACGCCAGCACAAAAAGTTTCGTGTATTTCCTGCCTTACAATACATGATCCAACCCATAAAGGGTTTGATTATTCCCTGATGAGCCCAGTCAGTTTTGTTGAGATGTTTTTTTTTAATGATAACCCTGTTTCAAAATGTTCACATTTAAATTTCACATCTACATAGAAAACATTTCGTGCAATTTTAAGAGAGATTACTGACTTTTGTGGTTTGACAACACTAATAGATGGTGCTGATTAAAAAACAAAACACAAAAAACCCACCAGTCACTCAACTTTGTCTCTCAATTACTTGCAGCCGAGCCTGTGTTGTTTGACACATTTGGCATCCTAACCAGGCTAAAATGCTACAGATCCACACACAACAGAACAAACTTGGTTTTGTCTTTCTGTACTTTCAGTACCAGTCAATCCAATTCCAGTTCCTCTCTCAGACATTCATTTTTAATGTCTTAAACCCGTACAGTGACGTGTAATATTTGGCGGGGGCCTGCTTGCAAAGCTAACATTAAGTTATCTGAGCAGGCCACATGTCCAAACACCATTTTGTCCTTCCAGCACCAATTGCATGAGTTTTACTCCCTCAGATTTGTCATTACCATCCAGACTTTAGTTAGCCAGAACCAGACCTGTTCTGTGATGAGCAGAGCAGGTATCATGCGAGCTAAGCTAAGCTTTCCAGCTCCTATCTCCTCATTAGCAGCACACTAACATTTAACAGTGGTAGATGGTTTGACATTTATTGAATGAATGATTGAAAGTCATTCTGATGGCTGATAAATTTTTTTTAATGCCAGTTGGAACCAGACATAAATATAGTGCTTTAAAGTTTGAGGGTCAGAATAGCTTTGTCATAAGTGAAATACAAGTAAATACAGTTCATGATATCCATCCAAATCATCTGTCAGCAAGTTTTGGAAATCAAAGTATTTTAAACAATTTGTTTGAATTAATCTGGTGAAATAAAGTCAAAATTTAGGAGTGACTTGAAGGTGTTTTATTCATTTTAGTTTTAGTGAGGCAGAAGCTTTGCAGAAGGTTTACAGAAACATTCCACACATTTTGAAGGTATCTAATTTGCATCATCATGAATGTTACTGTTTTTTCCCCCCTCCAGATTCTTCAGTCAACCAAAAGACAGAGGAGGGCGCTCCAGGAGAGAGCCAAAGAGAAACGGGAAGTGAAGTGAGAGATCAAGGGCCTCAGTCTGTCCCTGTTACTACAGGTAATGAAGGCATGCTATCAATATTTACTTCACACATTTGTGTCAGATTTCTCTCATTTTCCCTTCTTGTGGTGTTGGTATTCATTAATGTTTGGTGTTGTTGGCTATAATGTAAATAAACAGGTAAACTGAAAGGGGTGAAAACCCAAAACTTTACTTTCTGCAGGCAAAGTCCCTGGAGTTTCATCGTTTCACTCTTTTGGTCAGTAAAAGCTTTTTTTTTTTTTTCTTTTTGAAGAACATTTCTGATAGTAACTGTTTTAGCTCTGAAATAAAAATATCAGTGCAAACTTCAAGTGAAAAATATATAATGGCATCAGCAAAAAAAAACTCTCCTGCTTCTACACCATTTTCCTCTTACAGACTCACAAGAAACCATTGACAGCACTGGGGGTAAGATTTCCATGACTTCAATGTAGAACATGCATTTTATTTTTCAAATATTTTTTAACACATTCCAATGTTTAAATAAAAAAATTGTGTATTTTTTGTTTATTTTCTGTATTATTTTTGCATTGTGTTTCAGAGCTCGTTGAAGAGGCCTTAACTGAGAAAACTCTAGGTAATGATTTTTTTTGTTTGTTTGTTTTTGTGATAGGCTGATCTTTCCTGAGCACAAGACATGTTTACACACACAGAATATCTTTAGATTTTTTTTGTATGTAATCACATTAAAAAGAAATATGGAGGATTTTGAAATTGTAAACTGCTTATGTCATGAAACCAGTTGCTATAATTAATGGCTTTGCAATGAAGTACTAATTTTATTCATTTGAAGTACTAATTGTACTAAGATTTTGCCCTTATCAGTTTCATTTATAAACATAGTTTTGTTCATGTTTATGAATACATAAATTTTTGCTCATATTGCAAAGTCAAATGACATCATTTGTGTACATCTAAATGGATATTAGTGCTGGTGATATAACCAGGGATTGACATAAGTGGTATGCAAGGACAAATTGGCGTATGTTGTACGGAAATGCGCGGCAGTTTTCAGTATTCACAGCACAAATGCATACCTAATTTGAGTAACTTCATACTGCATGCCCCACCCCGCCCCTCAACTTCACGGCCTGCAACACGGCCGTGACACGGACCCACGGACCTCTGCGCGCACCCCAAACCTCACCTAACACCCCCCCACCCCCACCCTCAAAAATCCACGGCCAAGGCACAGACATCTGCACGCATACACAGAGAATTTTTTATTTTGGTGTGTACCAATTGATTCATGTAGGTACTCAAGAGTACTACAACTAAACAATTGTCAACCCCTGGATATAACCCTAACTGTAAAGCCAGGTTGACTAACCAGAGGCCTGAAAAAAGTTCCAGTTGATTAACAAAGATCTCATCCAAAACTGATGACAGTGGACAGGGGGGTCTGAGGCTGCATCTCGATAGTTGAATAAAACTTTCTTTCCATGTTTCTTGATTTTGACTGATCTGATAGTCAAGTGGATCCTCATGCTGGTCAGCTCTGCTGATATATTAAGGGAGGCCATGGGCTATGAATCAGGCAAAATCACAGGAAGTAGATCAGAAAGGACACTTCATTCAGAGTGTTGGATATAGCTGGAATGTTGGATGTAGTACAGCTAAAGAGGAGCTCTGTATTTATGTAAATATGTAAAAAGTCCTGTTAACAAGATTAAAACCAGCATTACTTTGGACACTCTTGCCCTGGCACAAAATTGCCTTATGTAAACAATGGAGAAAACAGTTCAGAGTCTGACTTCAAATGAAGGAGATGATGATGCACACACTGGTGTTAAAAACCAAAAACTCTGTTTTGCCTGTTTGTTGAAAATGTCAGAATAAAAAATGTTTCTGAAAATCTTAACACTAGAAGAACTTTTCGGCAAAGTCTGTGTTTTTTACACGTGGATGAAAGATCAGAAATCTCATTTAAAAATGTATGTTTTTAAAAATGCACATGGGTGGACAAGGATTGTGTGAACACCAGTGGCATGCTTGCAGAGTTTGATTTATGTTCTTTTTTTTCCCTCAGAACTGTCTGCAACCGAAAGATACCAAGGGGAAGAGTCAAGCCCGTTTCAAGAAGAGGAAATTAGTATGTTACTCTTGTGCACACCCTTTTGAGCTTCCTTTAATAAATAAGTTATCAGTAAAGTATTTACCTGTATTTTGTCTTTTAATTTGTGTTTTAGAATTAGTTGTGGATCTGCCTCAAAGGCAAGTTTCTCTAGGCTTACATTAGTGTTGAATTAGTGAAAAATGTGTTTTTTCATTATTGCATTTAAAATTAACTGTCATATTTAATTTCAAATTTTTTCAGATTCTACACCTGAAAGTAGGGCTTCTCCAGAGAAGACACATGAACCCGAACCTACAGTTGAATCTGTACCCCCAACTGAGGCTTCAACTGAGACTCCTATACCTGAAACATCTGAAGTTGCTTCAGAACCAGCACCCGAGTCTCTGTCTGAGCATGAACCGAAGCCAGAAATTACAGCAGAAACAGAGGGTTAGTTTAAAGTGTCCTTACTTTGTTGAAAAGCCTAGTTGCTGCGCTTGCAAATGTTGCTCTTCTAATTATTTATTTTATAATTAACTCATTTATTTCTGTTTGTTTGTGAACTTCCAACAGCTAAAAAGAAAAAGCCAAAATTCTTCAATAAATTTGACAAAACAATCAAAGCTGAAATAAACGCAGCTGAGAAACTGAGGAAGAAGGTGGGCACCATCACTGTTTCTTCATTAGCTAACCAGGAAATTACCAGGTAGCTTCTAATTTGCTGAGCATATGGGAAATGTGTTTTAATTGTGTTTGGCTTGATTGTTAAGGGGAAAGTTGAGGAAGCTCTGCGTGCCTTTGAGGCTCTTGTCCAGAAATATCCTCAGAGTCCCAGGAGCCGATTTGGAAAAGCTCAGGTAACTGGTTTTAATGGAAATATACACTGATTCACAAACAGTACAATTATTATTTATGGAATTATACATATTATTGTAATTTTGCACAATTGGAGTGAGGTTTTTGTTCAGTAATGATTTGAGGAAGAAATGTATCCTTTATATTTTAGCCATGATTTTGTCATTTTGACGTTGAAACAAACGGGAAATATTAAAAAAAATTGTGCAAATATAGTTACAGTGGTGTGAAAAAGTGTTTGCCCCCTTCCTGATTCCTCTTTTTTTTTTTCCATGTTTCACACTTAAATGTGTCAGATCATCAAACAAATTTTAATACACAGTTCGAAATCATCAGAGATAAGTTTATGTGGGTTTTGTTTTGTTTTTCATGCTGATTTCAAATCTGTGTTTAGTTTTTCCCTAGCACGTACGGTTTTGTGATGAAGCTAGTTATATATTGCATGATAGTGGTATAATTAGCATATAATAATCATATACTAAGCGTTTTTGAAGAAACAGTGGTTGCTGACTGACACTGATTATTATATCTATGCCACAGTGTGTGACTTTGCACTGAAAATATTGAAACAGTTACTTGATAGGTGTCTGCGGTTTAATAAAAAACGCATGCAAGTCTATTGCAAATCTAATATTACTCATAATTCAAAATGTTGATGTGACTGAAAAAAACTGAAAGCAGATCTGAAATCAGCATGAAAAAATGGTTTAGATGGGTTAGATTACAATTTTTTTTTGTTGTTGATCTGCGTTATTTAAAAAAGGCATTGTACAGAGGGCAGTAATATAGTAAAACTAGAACGTACCTAAAGCTCATTAGCACTATCTTTATATTGGAAGGTATTGATTGGTTATGGGCCCCTCGTGTAAGGGCCAGACATATTCAATAGTCCTCATTGTAGACCACTGAATGTTGAAAGGTATTAATTGGTTTGAGTGACAAAACATATTCAACCAATATGCTAAATTAAACATGAAACTCTGACACTGATTACTTTTGATTTAGTGAATTTGCTGTTTTGAGTAAAATATTCGTGATAGATTTTCTGACACATGCCTGACATGACATTTACATCTATCTTGAATTAGATGAATTAATTTAATTTGCCAGGACACATATGTATTTTTTACTTAAAATGTTTAATTACATCAACATAATTACATTGAGTGATGAGAATAAATATTTTACGTTCAATTGAAAATACTGTCTGCAACTACGTAATGAACACTAAACCTATAATATGTTCTACAAACTTCTGACTTTTGACTTTAGTAATTTAAGGAAACACTTGGCATTAATTAAGGAAACACTTGGCTCTTTTCAGTGATTGATTAAATTCTGAAAATATCCTTAAAAAAGGTTTTTACCATGTCTCAAATTTAGTATCTATTTGCAAGTACAACAAAAGGAAATAGAGATGAACTATGACATTGAAAATACACAGGTAAACAAAGATTCTTGAACATCTGCACAAGCAGAAATCCAGTCCATCATTCTGTTATGCAACACTTTGTCCAACTCACCGTAAAATAGGCAAGTTTTCCAGTCCCTTACAGAATTGCTTTTTGTAGCTTCAAATGGTTTTATTTTTAATGTATGCTTCTCCTTTCCATTTTTTGAATGTTGGCACACTGTCACATGATGTATTTTCCGGTGACAAGCTTGTCGAGGATGCATTAGTATGCATTAGTGTTACACTATGAAACATGTGGTCAATGTTCTAGGCCACCTTACCATGTGGTTTGAGTGTTTAGATGTTTTGAGATAGTATTTTAGTATGCACCAAATATGTCTCACCATTCGATTAGACAAGCAGAGCAAAGTGGGTGGCTGTTGTTTGACAAAACAGAGTTGACAAAATAAAAGTGTGTCAAAAGGAATGCATTTTATATGTCTGAAGGATTACTGGCAAAGGAAACTGGTATATAGCACCTGAGGCTTTACCACACTTTGTTGTGTTTTGTTAAAAAAAAACAAACAACAGATTTTGACCAAGAATTTGAATTTATGTATTCCTCTTTTTCACTTTTTTTACTTTTACGTATTCTATGTTACTAAGACCCAAATACGTTCTGGACTTTTATATTAAAGCATAATAATCAGAGTTGTTAGCTAGATTTATTCCTAGCTAGTTCTTGACAGCTTGGCAGTAAAAATATGTCTCAGAATAATCATTTACCTTCAAGTATTAGTAGCAATTATTATTAAAGAATCGCAAAAAATAAACGGCGGTGTGTCAGAGTGTATGGTTGAACAAAAGGTAGTTAAAAAACAGACCACATCTCTCTACTAAATCTGTTTCAGTGGAACATAAGTACGGTTAAGACATACATTTCTTGAAAACTTTATTTAGCAGTGTGGTCCAATTTAATTTCCATTGCAATTAAAATGCTTTTGACAGGTATTTTATACTTCGTTCTGATAGAGTTACAGTCATTTATATCACATATAACCAAACTGATTAGCTAGTCTTCTAAGTGTAGTTTATTTCTCAGCCCTGCAGGGCTAAGCCACATATTGCTTTTGTCACAGCTTTTTAAGCTGGACTGGAAAATACAAATAAGATGGGTTATAAGAGGAAAACTGAAGTCAATATCAGCAATGCAGAAGCTCTATTCTGTTGGCTCCGGCTAACGTTTATAATTAATACTACTTTTATAATAAAAGAACAGTCTGTATTTGCCTAATTACATTCTATTAAACATTGATTTATATACAATTACTATGTTTTTGTTTACTTTAAGCTCTTAAGATGGTTTGCAGCAGATTAAAAAGCTAAACTGACATCATTAGCTCACAAGAATAGCAATAAATCAACCAAGAACAATCAAGTCTCTTGGCATCATTCAAATGGGAGATGCAGTATATAAAAAACTAATCTTACATAACTGCCATATTATGTAATATGGCATGTAAACTATGGAAGAAATGCCATTTGTCACGTGTAATGTGTCTGTAATAAAGTTGGTCTGGGCAGATGAGCTAAAACAGTTCGTACATGTTTATGATCGAAATGTCCTTACAATGTCGTAAATCTGCCATGGATTGTTAAGGTAGGTGTGAAAGGGTTGCTTTACTTTATAGGAAAAAATGTAATTGCTGAGAAATATGATGGAGTATTAAGATGAACCAGGTTAAAGAAAGGTTTCTTTCCTCTGACTGTAGAAAAATGTAATTAATTATCTATCTGCATGTAAAAGTTAACAGATTCATTGTTTATTAGAAATCTTTCAAAATAAGTAGTTTCTGACATTCTGTATAAACAATTTAATTTAAAAATCATTTATCAAGTCATTTATACAGGCTCTGATATGGTCATGGTTATAATGTTTCCCATATCAGTAAACAGCTGCCATAATGTTTATTTTCTTTAAACGATGATAATTGAAAACTCTTCTTTAAATGATGATAATTAATCATCATTTAGTTTGCAGCATACTAAACATGTGGTGTATCTAAAAACATAACTAGAGAAAAACACTTCATGAATATCTGTAATAAAATGTTCTTAGTACTAGAGTTACACATGGTCTGTGGCATAGACTGAGACATAAAACAGCTGTTTGTGCTGTTTGTGAAGTTGTGGTTAACATGAACTGAATTTAGTAGTAAATCTTGAACTAAAACGAAAATACAAACACAAAAGAAATCACCAAATCAATGCAAGGCTAGCGTTTCTATTTCATACTTTTCAGAAATATACAGATTCACTTCAGCGGATTTCTTTTCTGACTTTAGTGATTTCTCTTGGTGATTTCTTTTCTTTTTCCCTGTATTACTGAGCGTGAAACCTCCCTCTCCCCCATTTTCCCAGGGGACTGATGGTGACATGGAGCGGGCCAATGAGTTTAACCTGTTTTTAACAGGTTCGACAGCAAGCCTCATTCCATTGTCTGCCCAGACAATGCCATGATCTACCTGCTGCACCATACTTACAGCCACATAGTCAAGCCAAATCATGTTCTTCGATTTCTCCAGTGCCTTCAACACCATTCAGCCAGCCTGACTGGAGAGTTGTCTGCTATGCAGGTTCATGCTCCATTAGTGGTGTGGATTATGGCCTACTTGACTGATAGGCCATAGTACATGTGACAACGGGGGTGTATGTCTGACACAGCGCTGTGTTGCACTGAAGCTCCTCAGGGAACTGTTCTGTCACTGTTCCACTTCACCCTGTACACTTCCAGTACAACACAGATGACTCGGCAATAGTCGGATGTATCAGGAGTGGGTAATACAGGAGGGCTGTGGATAGTTTTGTTGATGGGTGTGAGCTGAAGCAGCTACAGCTCAACATCAACAAGACCAAAGAACTGGTGGTGGACCTGAGAAATCTCCTAGCATTGCCCTGTCCATTAGGGGGGTGGATGTGGAGATAGTTCAGGACCACAAATACCTGGGTGTGCACACTGACAAGCTGGACAGCTTTGGGGTGGTTGTGGCCTAGTGGTAGGGTACTTGCCTCTGGACCAAGAGGTCATGGGTTCAAATCCTACCTCCAGCACACCACCACTGGGTTCCTGAGCAAGACCCTTAACCCCAAGTTGCTCCGGGGACACTGTCCCCTGTAGTAGAATGTAAGTCGCTTTGGATAAAAAGCGTCTGCTAAATGCCGTAAATGTAAGAACATTTAAGAAGGGTCAAAGTAGGCTGTACTTTCTACATAGACTCTGATCTGTTCGAGTCCACAACACCCACCATGTTCTCTGTTGTGGTGTGCTAGGGTGTCATGAAAGTGGCAGACACAAAAAGACTCAGCAAACTGATCAAGAAAGCTGGCTCAGCGGTGGGTGAGGAACTGGACAACATGGAAACTGTGGCTGAAAGGAGAACATTGTCTAGACCTCAGTCCATCATGGAAAATACTGACCACCCATTCCACAGTTTGGTGGACGAACCTTTAGCCAGAAGTACCTTCAGCCACAGGCTGACTGGCACTGCCACAGAAAATCCTCCACACAGCCATCAGACTCCTCTCTCTGTCACACGCACACAATAATCTGTGCAACAGCCTGATGCTGCTTTTGTTGTGCAATTTCTTACCGGGTTTAAATCAGTATCATTATTTGTATCACAAAGTGCATTTTTATCTTGCTATGATGTGCAATACTCTACCATGTGCAATATTGTTTCAGTACCCGATAAGAACATTGCACATTATTATAAAGTGTAATATCTTATGTGCAAAAGTCTTATCATGTGAATATTACTTATATACTACTTATCTCTACTACGTGCAATAACACACCCCTAACCACCATCTGTGTCATTAGTAATTCACTTAATTGTTATTTACTTATGAATATTATTTAAATTTTGTGTATATAGCATAGTGCATTTCATATTGAGGTTTTTCTACAGATTCTTATTGGATTTATTTAGTCTTTATATTTTATATTGTTCTTGTCTCTGTGTCTCTGTGTGTCTGTGCAGTATTAACATAAGCAATTTCCTCCAGGATCAGTAAGGTTTTCTGATTCTGCTTCTGATAAATTATCAAAAGGTACCACAGTATAGAAAGAAAAGGTATTTACCAATATAAGCAATGATAATAACCTCCTTGCATGACTACTAAGCGTGTGTGTAAATCACAATGAGGCTAGCCCCAAAACTTTTTATTTATTTATGGACAAGGACAATACTTTTAAATAGTTTGCCCCATTTGTTATTGGTTGTAGCTTTAAAATAATTAATATTAGAACAATTTAGAAATATAACTGAAACAGACTTACGTTTTCTGGTGGTCACTGACTCTGTTCCTCAGTACATTTATCTAAAAGAGAAATAATTATAGGTTGGTTGATAAAGAAATTTTGGTGTATTTTAGAGGGAATACTTTTGGACTTAGTTCTGTTTGATGCCATCTGCTAGAAAAGTTTATTTGATGAAAATGTTAAGAACTGTGCCCCACAACAATTTTCCTTTTTATTTTCACAGTATTTCTGCTTTTTCTGTTTCTGCTTACCTCATACTTTTGTTTAGTAAACTGGTATTGTAACTCAAACTTTTCTGCTTCTAACTGATGCATCCAGTTCCACAGTTCCTTAGCTTTCTCTCTGCCATCATGGAAAAATAAGAGAAAATGAGAGCAGAAATGTATCACTGTATTACAGCTGTGACATATTCTGATTGAACACTTACCTAAGAACAGACTCGCTGGCATTGTCTATGTCCAAAGGTTTGCGGCGTTCACTGAGAACCTTCTTTTTCTTTTCCCTCCCAGTCTGTTTCTTCCCAACCTGTCTTTCTACCTTTAAAACCAAAGGGACATCATTAGGCAGCATCGCAATACAGTATATTCCACAAGAGTCATTTGTTAAAGATATCCCATTTTGGCCCAGTATTTTGCATCTCGGAAGGCAATTTCCAGTCCTGGAACTATACCGTGCTGTCATCGATCGTACTTTATTCATATAGCCACCAAAATGCAGACTGGTGAGAGTCTTCTTCTTGGCATCATCTTCTGCTCTCTTCTTTGCCTCTTCTTCCTCTTTGCGCGCTCTCTCCTCCTAAAGAAAGAGCACAAATTAATGTTTGTGTCCAGTTTAATATAACAGCAATCACTCTTTAGTCAATATCAGTGAATACGGCCTGGAAAGTTTGGTGAAAGTTAAGAAGTGAGTAAACTTACTTCCAGACGTTTCTGACGTTCCCTCTCACGCTCACTGCGGATCCTCTGCTGTTCGGCTCGTTCTGAACGTCGTTTTTCCTAATATGAAGAAAAATCCACACTGATGATTCCCTTTAACAGTGGAGTCGGGAGCATTTTTAATGTTGGGAGGACACTGGTCGGTGTCATTGCTAACTGTAGCATAGTGTTTTCGAAGAGGAGGGGAGGGGTGGTAAAACACTACACTACATCTAGCAATCTTCACTAGCAGACTAATCATGTTTTTGCAAAAATACGAAACAAAGTGTATTCCGTATCGGTTTAATATGGAACACGTCTTTTACCTTCCAAATACGGAACAATTTCGTATTTCACGGAACGGTTGGCAGCCATATTGATGGCAAAATGATGGAAATAGTGCTGGATATGTGGGGCGGGAGGGCAGTGGCGGGGCGGGTTGGGGTACAAAACGAATTATTTTTAAAAGTGTCCTAATATAATGGCTCTGTCGAACATGCCCTTTATATAATTTGCTCTGTCGAACACGCCCTTTATATAATTGCTCTGTCGAACAATCTTATCTTCTACTTTAGAATAATCATTTTCACCGTTATTAGTTATGATCAAAAGGCAAGTGCATGTAAAAATGCTGTTGTATCAAATTACACTTTATTATTTTTTACTTTAGGTAGAGATGTTTTACTTGAGCCAATTATAAGCGTGGATGCGACATGCTTAGAGTGCAGAGACTAATTTTGTCAGGCATTTCATTGGTTACCAGGCAGCCAATGAAGATGCTTGTTCTAATTGGACTTAGAATTAATTAAACCAGTGCACATCTTCTGAGGAAGCATGCCTAAAACCCTTTTCTGTCTGAGCACAATAAGTCACAAAACACAGTTTTGACACTAATGTGCACTGACACCAGAAAAGCATTGTTGCAAGAATATGATGCCTAGCAAATACATCATATGCACATCATTCTTAACTGGGAGAATTCGTTCTTTATCTGAGAACCTTTACATAGAAATTAATTCCAAATATTATTACAATATCATCTTTAAAATCTCAATTTGAAACCTATTTCTGTGCAATTCTGTGCAATTGCATGAAATTTGTTTTTAACTTTGTTAAAAGGTTACAGAAAATTCACATTTTCAAATTACTTATCTTCAGCTCTCCTAATTAGCAACTGATCTGTGAAACTGTTTTAGATAACAAGTCAAATAAATAGAAACTGAAAGCAAACACAAACATACATGTAGATTTTAACGATCATTGTTATATTTTCTTTATTCTACAGTAATTATTTTGGCCGAACCGTCGATCATTACTCCATGATGGAGGGCTGTATTTAACCACCTCCTCCTCCTTCTACTCTTTGGCGATTCCAGTATGACACACATAGTATCCTAAAATCATCATATTTTACGGTAAACACAGTCACGGATTATACTCTATGTAGTAAAGGTGCAGAAGTAGAGTGAAAATAAATTATGATATGGCCAAACTGACGTTTTATTTCTTCTTGTGCTCTTGCTAGTATGTGAAGCTATGTCTAGTTCTGTCCTTTGATAAAGTTATGGTGAAAATATGACGATCTCTTCACAGCCATTTATCAGAATGTAGTGGAGTGAAACTTTCCCCCCAATATTTCATTAGAATTTGAAATTATTTCTGCCACATGCCTTTTCATCAGACAGCTGAGATTATCCATTAAAGTCATTGAAATTTTTTTTCAAATTTTGAATAGGTCAGCTGGAAAGTGTTAATCAATGATTTCATTCTGGTTGAGATCTATCAGAAACTCACTTTAGGGAACAGTGGAATAGATTGAGAGACTCACGATTCGGTCTTTGAGACTAATGAGCTCCTCTTCCTCTTTCTTTCGACTTTCAAAATGGGCTTCAATCAGAGTCTGCAGCTCGTTTAGATCCTTCTCCATACGCTTTCGGTGGATATCCTGATATCCAGGGCAAAGACAGAGAATCTCAAAGGTCACTGCTTAAAATGTTTTAAAATTATAACAATATAACACGAATATTTAAGATATTGTGAAGTCTGCACTTTCTGAATGAAACAAAGCATATGCTCTAAAATGACACCCTTAACTTCTAAAAATATTTTAGTCAAGTATTAAAATGAACTAAATAAATCCAAACTTAGTGAACACTTGAAATATTCTATTAAAATGCTGTTCAGCAGTTCAGTCAGAGTTTTTACTAAGCATGCATCAAATAAGTTGTCTCACACAACTTTTAGATTCAGTTTGAGTGTACATACTGTCCTGTGTAATCTCAATTAATGTCTTATTTTGTAACACTCACATCAAAGTCAACCCTCTCTCCATCTGGAATCTTTGGAGGCACCAAATTTGGCAACATAAAAGGTCTGAAAAATAACAGCCAGTGAGTATTAATTAATACCGAAGGACGATATATTTAATGGTAAGTTTGTAATTTAAAAAATTTGGACTCACTTTAATTTTGGTTTGGTCTCCTCTACTGATTCAAGAGAAAAAAAACACACAAAGCACATTTAAATTCAAACGGGGTCCCTTCCATTATAAAAAAAGGCTAACTTAAGTCTTCGGAAGATATGGATTTTCTTTCTGTATTTATCAAGGTGTTTGATGCAGATACGTTATTAATGTTATTATTAGTAATATAGTAAAATCTGTACATTCTGTAGATTTAACAAATAGCATCCGTTTCAGGTAAGGGCACATTTGAGCCTGTTGGACGTATTGTAGGGTATGTCAGTTAGTTGAATACACATTTAACTAATAAAGCATTTATAAATTAAACCATCAAAAAAAGAGAAATACATTTTACATGTAAAAATCTTAATTGTAAGATTAGGACTAGTTGTAAGAAACCAGGTGCTGATTTATTTATTAATTAGACTGAATGTTGATATGACATGTAAGGCTATTCATGTAAAATATATAGATCCTGTTGTACAGCACAAAAATACTTTAGCAAGAAAGGGCAAATAGATAATATAAATAGGGAGTCTTTACCAAATAAAATACTGAAACACAGCCATTACCTTCTACATCTTCAGCCTCCTCTTTATCTTCTGAAAGACAGAGTGTTAGAGAAGTATGGAAAAAGATATGGAACATAGTGACTGAAATAGAACGCTGATAAGGCAGGGAGGGCGGGATAAGCTTTTGATCCCACTGGAACACTTTTGCCAAATGGGTCGTGTCTGGATAAGAGTGCTGACAACACTGATAAAGGTTAGAGTTTTTTAATTTCGTTTTGATTATTATTTTACGCAAACACCATAAGTTAACAGAACACAATAAAATTATGTGTGGGTGAAAGTGTTAGATTGAGAGGTACTTTTTGAATGACTTTAGGCTGTTTCCGATATATATTATCAGGCAAGAAAGACAGCAGTACCCTAAACCTGCACCTGTCAGAGTTCAATTATGATGGGTCTGGATTTTTATTGCTATGCTCTTAGAAATAATACGAATGGTTCTGAGTGTTTCAAACTGTCTCATCCAAATTTTAATCAACTGCCTTCGTCTGTAATAATGTTGCTGGTAGATCTCACCCTGCTCTTCAGCATTTAATTCATCTCCATCTTCATCCATCGGTGCTGCCTCCTCCTCTTCAACCTCTGACAATTTAAAGTTAGGCCACATCACTGCTGGTTCAGTTTTAACAAACATTTATGATTTTTTTTTTATTATTAAAATGTTAGTGAAATCACTGATTATAGATATTTAATGAAGAATGCAGTAAAAGAAAATAGTGCAGAAATGTCCAGAAATGTGAAGATTCAAAATGGTTTTTATGTATGTTGCAAGTGTATTACCAGTGCTAATCCTACACTATATGAACAAAAGTATTGAGATGCCTGAACGTTACACCAACAAGGACTTTAATGACATTGCATTCAAATACTTAGACTTTAATATAGAGGTCCCCCTTTGCAGCTATTACAGCTTCCGCTCTTCTTGAAAGGCTTTCCACAAGATTTTGAAGTTTCTGTGGGAATTTGTGCCCATTCATTCTTTAGCATTTATGAGGTCAGACACCAGGGCTGGGCTAGAACCCCCGGGCATTTTGAGCCTAGACCAGCCCACCATGCTGTCGGTCCCGAGGGTGGGGGGGTGCTCCTGATGGGATTTCGCCCTGGGCCCCTCTCTCGCAGGGGGGAGTGCTGACAGTATTCCGCGCCGGCCCAAAATGACCATCTGCCCAGTTGGGGTGGCGGGTGCTGACGGGATTCTGCGCCGGCCCAACATTACCTTGCCAGCCCAAATTTACTATTGGCCACCGGGCAAATGCCCGGTATGCCTAATGGACAGTCCAGCACTGTCAGACACTGATGTTGGATGAGAAGGTCTGGATCACAATCTCCGTTCCAGTTCATCCCAAAGGTGTTGGATGGGGTTGAG